>CAKNXH010000193.1:352338-424514 GCA_932178445.1 Andricus quercusramuli
AATTAGAAGGCGGATATCTCGAAAACCCCCTATTTTTCAGGAGGGATGCCACCTACTTTTTCGTAATTAGCTAGTAATTAACTATATTAATTAGCTATGATAATTAAAAGCTATTAATCAAAAGCTATAATAATCAGCTAGTAACCTTTTATATAATATTCAGTAAAAAATCCTGCAGAGCTAGAAAGACACACAGGATTACAGGAGTATTACACAGGAGTATGGAACCTATAACTAATCAATTGGTACTATACTCATGTCTCGAAAGCAGCCTGTACTGGCCATAACGGCCCTTTTCACGTGTTATTCCACATCGATCCACTCCAATATGCGAAAAAAATATTTTGAAGTTTCTCATTTATGTACTTCAAAAAGTAATCAATTTTCTGTAATTCCATTACAAATCCATTTGAGATTAAACGCCTTTTTGGGAGGTTCGTTTTATTGAACAAATCGCATGGACTGATTTGATGAGAGTGACCCGAAGTCGAATCGAGAAGGGTATATGCCATTTACATAGAAATTGAGGTGACTGAGGAGCATGGAAGAACGTGTAAAGTGGTGTCCACGAGATAAATGGGTTAGTTATGCAAAATGGCTAGCTAAGTCCGAGTTTCACTGGAAACGGAAGCACCGAGGCAAAGCGAACAACCGAGCTTTTGTAAAGTGAGGATGCTTATCTACATATAATTTCGACCTTGCCACACCTGTATATACCTGTGACCTCAAACTCACGGAATTCTGGAAAAAGATTTCATAATAATTGTATGTGTACAGTTAGAAATGTTCGGAAATCCCGCCACATTTGATATACTAAAGTAACTGAAATTTATGAAGTTGGGTTCTAAAAACGCACCTGTCGAATCTCGCGCTTCGCGCTCGATAATATATTCACCTCGCGCTACGCGCTCGATCACATTTGCCTGACGCTTTAAGCTCGGTTCCTCAGGGTTTTCGTACTTCGTGTGCTCGCTATTTCGCGCTTCGCGGGCTAACACTCTCTTAGTTAGCTTCATCGTTATGACCTGCTTTTGGTTTAATTATGTACGTTTTACATGGGAAGAGAAACTAATTTACTTAAGGTTCTATCGACCTTAAGGAACACATTCTCATCAAGACACTCGCGCTTCGCGCTCAATATTTAGTTTCAAAATGATGTAAACCTTGCGCTCCACGCTCGTTTCTGTTCATCGTTTAATGGATACTCAAAAGTTTGAGCGCGCTCAAGATGCGAGATTTGGTCGTCGCGCTTCGCAACGAATATATGTTACGTTCTATGTTCTTCAGATAAAAATGACTAAATTTTTGTATTTGATCTAAAATGAAGAAGGAAATTCCTTCACTTCAGCGTACATTTCTGTATCTTTCTAATTAATCATACAATCAGAAAGATTTCTCCAACTATCTGAAAAGGGGCGAAAAAAAGTATCTAAATTGTTTTTGGAACATATATATGATAAATTTTTAAATGATTATTGAAAAATGGACATTTGAGAAAAACCCGGGGGGGGGGAGGGGTTGTTAAATTTTACACAAATCTAATACCTTCTCTAGATGAGAATGTAAAAATACAAATTTTCAAGTACCATGAGCATTAATGATGATTATTTTATTGTTTTAATGGTTAGAAATAGTATTGAAAACATAAAAACAATGAAATATTGTGAAAAAACACACGAGATAAAAAAGAAATAGAATAACCAAAGTTTTGATGAGAATGTGCCCACTTGTCGGGCTGATTTTTTCACTGCAGAAATTACATTGACATGTCAATGTAATTTCTTACGAATAAAACAAAAACTGAACATCCTATCAAAAAGTGTTCAATGACAAATTTGTAGATCTTTTTTTTACACACAAACTTTGTTCAATCATCATTCGTCGTATCTTGCATAGTTTGGCCGTAAAATTGCATCTTTGGATTTTTCATCATTTTTTGTGCAATAAAAATGTGAATTTTCGATTTTTGAAGAAAATTCAAAAAGTCGTTATGATAATCTTGCAGGGCGTGCAAAAAGAAACATTTTTTCTTTCTTGACTTTTTTTCGTATCGTGCCTTTTTCGGCTGAAAATGTTAATTTTCGTTTCTTTTTTTGGATATTGAAAATTCTGTAACTCTGAAAATTTTCATTTCATTGAAAAATGTCATAAGAAAAAATTGTTCGAATTTCCGAGTACTATGAACAGCCGTAAATATAATTTTCAAATTTTGAAAAAAATGGTCTCAAAAATTTTCAAAATGGTCTCACTTTTTGAATTTTCATCAAAAATAGCTGGCTAACGAACTTGACCTTCATTTTAGGATACTTGGAGAGTATACCAAAGCCCAATCTAATCTGTCAATTCTTTCGAAAGTTATCGTGCTAACAGACTAAAAATCTACATACATCACCACCCACATACATACACACATACACCCACACACACATACACACATACACACATACACACATACACACACACATACACACATACACACATACACACAGCCAGACAGACACATTCATAAAAACCTGTTTTTTGGGTTCAGGGGGTCTCAAAACGTGGACATTTGACAAAACCCGGGGGGGTCAAATTTTACACAAATCTAATACCTTCTCTAGATGAGAATGTAAAAATTGGCTTGAAAAAAAACATCGACCTCCTTTCTGTTTAGTTTTGAATCACATGCATATCTTTTTACACAATCAGAATTATTTGCCAGCAAGATTAAGTGAAATTTGTGACGAAAAGATTAAGTTTCTCGCAAAAAGATTCTTCTTGAAGCAAATGAAAATTCTCTTAACCTTTGTTAAAAAAAGAAATTTTATTTGTTAAAAAAAACATCTTTGTAACACAAAAGGACATTTCTCTGGGTGTCCATATAAAAATTACAATAATATTTTTTTAAAGTTTCCTAAGTGATAACAGGAATATAAGTTATCGTGACTGAAAGAAGTACGCAGTAGCCTTTTTGAACTCATTTCAGTCACCGTAACTTGATATTTCTGTTACCGTTTAATAATTTTTAAAAACAGCTTCTTGAAATGCTGATCGCTGTCGAACCAAGGACAAAGACGGCTGCTCGTTATGGTACGCGTAGTGTCAGGTATCGGCACTCAATAATTTTTTTACTTGGATCACGCTTTTTTCAGTGAAAAACCTTATTCCGACAATTCTGTGTTTATCTTGAATATAAAGAATCCACAAACAGGAAGAAGAAGAAAAAGCTCGGCCTGGTGTATACGGTGTGTGTAATGTGTGTCTGTAAGAAACGAAAAATAATTTCAAAAAGTATGGTTCGTTAATTTTGATAGAAATATGCAGCCCATATTTTTTTGCAATATAAATATAGATTAAGACAATATGACAAAATTTCATGACCTAAGTGTAACAGAATTTTCTGGAACATGTGATTGAAGCTTTATGCAGTTATCGTTTCTGCAATTTCCATTTCTGTTTAGTAAAATTTAGAAATGGTTACTGCGTAATACATTAGTTACGCGTCTCTGAAAATTACCGCAGAAATTTCTTACAGTGATATGAGAAAAGCTAGGCATATAAAATAATTTCTTGTAATTAAAAACTACCTTATTTTGTACGAATAAAGTAAAAATTATGCTTATTCAAGTCAAGAGGAACGCCTGAGACAAAAACACCAAAGTTTAATATTCAAAAGAGAGCTTCTCTT
Source organism: Andricus quercusramuli (assembly GCA_932178445.1). Taxonomy (NCBI): domain Eukaryota; kingdom Metazoa; phylum Arthropoda; class Insecta; order Hymenoptera; family Cynipidae; genus Andricus; species Andricus quercusramuli. Next base: position 356,009 of record CAKNXH010000193.1, read on the forward strand.
GAATAAAACACGTGGGTGGCCTCGTTTTCCATCCATACAACCTTCGTCTACAGCATTTTCTTTCCATCCCTTTTTCTCGAAATAAGTCCGACCCACCTTAACGTTTTCCATTGAACAAGGTCAGGTCGTCTCTTCCGGAAAAGTATACGTGACTCAGGAGCACGTAACACGTGAGGGTGATATACGACTCTCAGACTTTCCCCGTTACTACTTTCTACTTTCAGAAAAATAACGGTGAACTAGCTTAACTTTTCGTTTTCAGTTTCTTCTTCGAGAGTATATTAAAGTTTCTAGGAAATTTATTATCCCTCTCATCATACCAATAAAAACTAGTGTAACATTGTCGGATTTTTTAAGCATTTTCCATACTAATAATACCAAATAGTTAGCCACATGTGCAATGTTTGAAAAGTTCTCTATATTATAAAAAGATCTCCAGCTCGAATGCTGGGTAAGTACGGACTGACAAAAATTGGCCTGTTCTACTTCAAACACAGTGTGGCTGACTTGCAATTACCTTCACTACTTGACATCCTGCATGGCTAGTTTAAATTACTCCACTACTCGACATACCATGCGTCCGACTTAAAATTATTTATACTACTTGACAAACATTATAACTCAGGCCAAATTGAACTGACTAATTCCGATTGGTACTCCATATGAATAACTGAAAGTGACTTGAACCACTTGACACATTGACAGAGTTTCTGGTTGCTACTATTCGAAAAATATTATATATGAATTATAATCACTTGAAATATTTGAAGGCCATAATGTTAAATAAGCTTAATACAAGCATGAAGAACATGGGCCTCAAAATTATCGCAAAGAAAACAAAAATCATAGTGTTTGAAGGAAAAAGTGACAAAACAATGTGCAACATTATTCTAAATGATGAGAGATTAGAAGAAGTTAACAAGTACGTATATCTGGGTAGCCTATTCACTAGCAACGGAAAAATGGATAAGGAGTTAGATAGATAGAATCGAAATATCTGGGTTATTTTTTTTATAAAGATACACAACCATTATTTAAACAATTTCCTTATTTATTCAACAAAATGTATTATTCTCATATAGAATCTAAAAGAATTTTTGTGTATTGTTGTTGAAATGCTTATTTCTCATAAAAAATTTCATTTAAAATAACCATTTTTTAATAAGAATCTATAAAAAGTATTTTCGAATCCATCTCAATATTTCTTTCATCTTTTAACAGTGTAAACGCAAACGAGTTTTTTCCTAAGCTTAAAATTTTTTTTATCAATAATTTATTGACATGATTTGGTAAATATATCAGTTTTATTAAAATAAATTTTTTATAACGCTGCAACTTATAAACAGTGCGTCTCACGAAAAGTGCACAAGGGACAAAAAGTTTGATTTTTTGTTGACTTGTTATCAATTTCTACAATCTGCAATCAAATTCTTTAATTAAAAAAAATTAGAATAACGCAATTTAATTTTTAAACAGAAATTTTATCATTGGCCGTAGTATGTACTATGTAAATATTTATTTATACTACATGTGAAATATTCTGAAAAAAATTTCCATTACATGGATTTCATTTTTTTCCATAGAATCGAACGGTGCAATTTTTATGTTATGTCTCACAAATTTAAAAAAATGATTTAAACAATTTTAGTTTAAATGAAGAAAAAACTTATTTTTTACGTAAAATCATCCCTTGGTCAGAAAATAATTTTCCGTGGAAAATTATATTTTTCCATTAAAAAAAGAAAAAATTGTTTAAACAATGTATTTAATTTGTTATGCAAAGTCAGTCTTGCAGCAAGTTGTCTAATTCGCAGTACTCACTAAAATTCTTTTTACGTGGCCACGCAGTTTTCAGCTGTAGCAGAACGCCAAGATTGTTTACTGTGTTTTCAGCCCGATCGATTAGCCGAGGGGCTTGCGCGGTTAAGAATGAGTTGCGTTAGTCTCGTGTCTAGAGGATAGGTAGTTCGAATCCCCGCAGCGTGCGTCCAATTTTTAAGAGCGTAAAAAGCGAGCGATTGACATAAGTAATACTTGTGTGTGTTATAATAATATTTAAATAAATATGAAAGTTAAAGATAATAATATTATAAATTTAACAAATAATTTTTTATTTTTTATTAGCATAAATGGCCAGCTTGACAGTCTACGAACCCTTCCTTGACTGTCTTTGAGAATTTAATATTGGAGTGTTGAACGGCTTAAAAATTTTTCTGTGATATTTTGTTGATGGCGTCTAGGAGTGCTTCACTGACTATGCTGGACGCAATTTAAGTAGTCTTTTATTTCTTCAAGCACTATTTGCATGATTTTCCAATTCGATACTTTCAAATTTCCAAATAATTTTAGACCTATCCTAAAGTCGCAGACTCGGTAAATGAAAATTTCCAACACTTTTTTTTCCGTGTACCTATATACCCATCTACACACTGCTATTTTTCAACCGAGCAAGTCACGCCTACCCCGAAAGGCAAATGGCTCTAAAAAAGTATCCAGAGGTGAAACCTTCATCTCCAACTGTCCCGTCTGTTGCGTAAGGTCATCCGCGGCTAGAGACCTGACTCCAAGGAACATTGTTGCCCGATGTTTTCACGCGTAAATTTCCCGCTCTTGCTTACCTTCTAGGACAGAAGGAGCAGAAGCGGATGACGTACACGTTCCAGTTGCTTCGGGATTGGTTGCTTTAAGAAACCATGATCGTCGCTTCCGGAGCCTACAACTACTCTAAATAAAAGTACTTGCAATATTGGGTCTCCCGCATGGCTTCTGGATTCTATGGCTGACTGTGGTAGGCCTTACTACTTGGCAGCCCTTATGACTGACTCAAATTGACTTTTCCCACTCAGAACACTATATGGCTGACTTAAAAAGTTCTCAACTATTTGACATCCTTGACGGATGAATTGTACTACTTAAAACGATTGTTTTAATATTAAAAATGTACTTCTTGATAGAAACTGACAATATTAAAAGATAATTCAAAAAGAATCTTACCTCTAATACAGAAATTTTCACGGTTTTTACTTTCTCAAATTTTAATTTAATAATTGTGAAGTTTTTTTCTTTTCATACTTTTAACACTTTTAATTTTGAAAGTTGTGGAATTGAGGAAAGTTAGAAGAACAGAAATAATTATCATTACAATTTTATAAATTCCTCATAATATCACTCAGTATATATTTCGAAAGCAGAAGGTTTACTTCACCTGGTAAAATATGTGAAGAATTATTTCTCTAATAAAAATTACTGCAGATCAATCTTTTACTTTTTTTTTTCTTCAGATTTATTCTTCATAAGTCATAGGATTTTATTGAATTGCCAACGACATATAATTATTAGTATAAAGTTTCCTATTTGAAGAAAAGTGGAGGAATCATATCTCTTAAAAATATCGCAATCATTGTCGTTGAAAACTTGATTGCCTTTTCATTATCTGAAGTTGTTTCAGATCTTGAATCTGAAAATTTGAAAATTACATCCATAAAGAATAGACATAAGGAGATCAAAGTCCTGTGCACAGAATTCTCCAAAAACGAGCATGTTTCGTCGGATGCACATAATGCATTGGAATGTTAGATTTTCACGAACGCGGCGCTAGTGTGGCACACGTAGGAATGGCTGCCGTCATGCTCCGTTCAAATATAACCTGTGATATAACCCTAAACAAAAATACAACATTTCTAAATCGCTTAAATATTTTATTATGCTATTTGGAGATCATTAGAATGTAAAAACTATTATATTCAAGTCCAATTTTGTTATCAGGTATTTGATTTGTATACGTACAAGATTGAAAACTGGTAATTTATATGCTTATTGTATTACAGGTTGTGCAATAAATCTAAAGTACCTGCCATATTCATTGTCGGATTACTTAAATTACATAGTATCATAGATATTTCGTGATAAGCCAAATAAATGTTCTGCTTTCAAATAATAATGTATACATGGCTATGAAAATCACATTGGTAAATAAAGTGAAATGCCAACAAAGACGGCGGCCATTTAATACGTTAACCACACACTAGCGCCATACTCTGGTAGCATTGTAGCCATTTTCATAAGACATAAATTGTCTCATTGCCTGTTACATTACTTTGATCTCCTTTTGTCCCAGGTAAGAAGGCTTGCATTCAAAAGTATTAAAAATATTATTACCTAGGCGAAAATATTAAGATGCCAATCCCTTTCAAAGCCGATTGAAGCTATCAAACATAACCTGAAATAAATTAAAAACAGCATTTCCGTTTAACGCATTATAAGGCGCCTCAAAAGCATAAAATTGTCAAAATCTCAGTTTATTCAAATGTGATCAATTAAAAAAACATGAAAATATGATAAACTAGTTTTTTAATATAGTTTTCATCACAGCTATCTACGTAGCAATGAATCTTACCAACGTAAAATGACTCATGCTGTGTTTTTAAATGTTTTTAACCACATTATTATTCGAAAACAGTAAATAAGTAGAGCGAAACGTGCAAATTTGAAAGAGATTGAAAATATTTTATTTCATGGTTGGTTTGGAGTATCTAGAAGTGTTCAGAAAAATATTGTCACCACTGGGTACAGAAAGTGATTCAGTTAAAGAGTTAACATCTCCTGCTATGGGGATTCAAATCGCGATGACAAAAACGGTATCGGAAAGGATTCAATAATTGTCACATAATCATCCCTGCAAAAAGGAGAGCGTTGAAGTAGATTATATGGCATTGAACAAATCGTACACTTCAATGCCTATAAATCTAAACAAATTCCGTTTTTGTCCGAATACGCTTCATGGCATTACACAATTTTCGTTCGAGTCATTGTGAATCACACAAAAAAATGATGGCATTAAAGTGGCTTCTTTGTGATGCCGTTGATTTAATGCCATTAAATACGCTTGAATGACCGTGTCAGTTTAATGCCATGCAATGCCTTCAGTGATCTAAGGCATATAATGAAACCAATGCCGTTCAATGCTGTTGAATTACCAAATAAGTCGAATGCGATTTAATACTTTTTCCGACCAGATTTTATCGAATATAATCAATGCATTCGAATGCTGTTATATCAACATTCGTTCAAAAGCGGAATTTGTGTTGATTTATAGGCATTAAAGTGTACAATTTTTTCAATGCTTTTTGAGTACTCTTGCGCGTTTCACTTACATCTTTCAAATTATCTAATAAATCATTGAAAATATTATACATATTTTTTTCTCTCTAGAAATTAGTATTGTCAGAAAATAATTTCAATATAACATCAGAAAGTTTCGTCGAAGAAAATTTCGAAATTTTTTAGGTTATGTTAGTTTTTTCCACCGGAAATTAGCATTTTTAGAAGAAAATCATCACCAGGATTCCCAATTTCAAATAATTTGAATGAAGTTAGCCTTCTACACGAAAAGCAGGTACTTTTATTTTAAAAATTATTAGATTTGAAAGATTAAAAATTCTTCAAGTATCTACGCCTTTCGGTTTTGTTTTTAAACGGAAATTGACATTTTCGAAAAAAATTATTCGATTTTAGAGGTCAATCATTTTTGAACAGTTTTAGATTATTTCAGAGTTTTTTACATCAAAAACTGGTATTTTAAAACAAAAATAATTATAATTCCAAAAAGATTTGCAAATTTTGAACCGTTCCAGGTTATATCAACGCTTTTCACAGAAAATCGGTTCTGTTGAACAAAAATCATTGAATTTCATACAATATTTACAATTCTAAACAATTTTGTATTATTTTGATGTTTTTCGTCGTGAATGATTGGTATTTTTCATAAGGGATTGTTAGATTTCAAAGAGTATTTTAAGTTTTCGAACAACTTTAGGTTATGTTGGTATGTTACTCCTGAAATTAGTATTTTTAAACAAAAACCATTAGATTTAAATCCAGTGATTTTTTTATTTGAAATAATTAAGCTCATAACCTTGAACAATTTTATATTTTACTAGTGTTTTTTGTCGAAAATTAACAATTTTATTAAAAGCTCCTTAGATTTCAAAAAAGATTCACAAGTTTGTGAAAATTGTAGGTGACGTTGTTGTTAAAAATCCAAAATTGGTATTCCCAAACAAAAACAATTATAATTTGAATAGCATTTAGAATCATGTAAACAATTTTAAATTATACTAGTGTTTTCCATCTAACATTTTCTTTTACATTTCCCTTTGAAATCGAAAAGAATCTCTTTGTTTTAAAAAATTAATTTCTTGCCGGAGACAACGTTTTCGTAGAAGCTACAACACTTCTGTAGGAAACTTGACAATATGGATTTGTACAGAAATATTGAACAAATATCTAAAAAATTCCGTTAAAAATCTTACTTTTGAATGAAGATACACATTTTTTTAAATGGAAAAATTTATTACTATCAACATATTATATCTGAGAAATTGAGAAATAAACACTTTATAGAATCAAGGAGTACAAAAAAGATAATTGTTCGACCAAAAATTCTGGATACCAACATGATTACATAGTAGTTTTGTTGTAGTTTTTTGGTGAATTCTTTTCAACCAGATATAATTTTTGAATACATAAGAAATACATTAAATTAGCTAGTAGATAAATAATTACCATCAGCTTAATTCCACCTGAAATTTAAAATTAGCTCATTATTTTCAGCATCAAATTAAGTAATTGCTTCAAATCCTTCATATTTAATGCAGTAACTGCGTCTTATTATTTTATTATCATAGGGGGAAAGTGGCCATCCCTAGGTCACTATTGACAGTGGGTATTTTCATTTAAAAAAAAACAGTCGAGCAATTCGTTTTGAAAATTAGAGATGAATGAAATATGAAAACGCACTAGGGCCCAAAGCTTAAGCCATCTGAATCAATTAGAAAAAACAAATAAAAAATTTAAAAAAATTGATTAGCATTTCGAACTCGAAATTTCATTGCCTCACTACCCGATTCGGGTAGTGTTTCTAGGTGGATAAATACTACCGTGTGGGTCCACCACACCCACGACGGGTCAACAACACGCAGTATTCCCCGAACGGTCACACATCCAAGTACTAACCGCGCCCAACACTGCTTAACTTCAGTGATCTAACGGGAACTGGTGTTTCCAGCGTGGTATCGCCGTTGAAAAAACAAAACATGTAAAAAACTGTTTTTGTGATTATGTTTAAAAAATATAGACTTTAAGAATATTAAGTATTTACACAGAAATATGCGTCTTAAGAAATATTTATGCATTTTATTTATATTTGATAGGGTGTCAACTCAAACATCTGATGACACAGAATGTTTAAAATTGCAATTTGCTTATAAGCGACATTTGCTCAACACTGGGATAGGAACAATGTGTCGAGAAATTTCTGCGTAACGTGTACTCAGTAATACTGATAACAGTGAGATTGTAATTTGCTAAGTAAAATTAAGACCCATTTTATAAACCGCGTATCATACGTTAAAATACTTGAAGGGCCTAGTAGCATCACATTCTGGTTTTTCATCGCTCAGGGATTGTAAACTCAGTACTAAATTCGTTATTTTAGAACATTCTCACATAAGACGACTATTCTGAACACCTCTTTTTGTAAGTCCGTGAAAAATAACTTCGTTTATATTGTGAGAAATAAAATATGTTTATCGACTCACTGTAACCAGTAACTTTAGAAATTAGAACAATTTATTTTCTCACAAAAATGATAAATTTGTCTGATCAAATGTACAAAGTCCTTTGTATCACATTCGCATCATGTAGTTCAGTGTATAACCTTTAGATTCTTTCTTCTGCATCTCATAAACTTAATGTAGGTAGGTATTCAACAGATAATACTTTGAACAGGTAGATAATTCACTAATGAGTTATTCTCTTCCAATTTAATAAAAGTGAAAAGCAGTCGAGCAAATTCGAATTGCGAACAAATCGTTTGTTTAGATTTTGAGCAGCTCCTTGTAGAATACCTTAGAGTGTGCTAAATCTCGTGACTGAAGTGCATTGAAGTGCATGCACCCCAGTGCACTAGAGACAGAGTACATTTCGAAGCAGGTAAGTTTCAAGGGTTTTAGACACACTATTGCGCCAGCCCAGAGGGTCAAGGTCGCTCAGGTGCTTCGAGATACCTTCCTCGTAATTTCCATTCTGGACCGGAAGTGCATGCGCCGCGCCGTAACTGAGAACAAAGTCGGGGAAATCTTGACATTCATATTACATGATACTTCTATCTGTCGAATTGAAGCACGCGATGGAGCATCCGCCATTCATACTCCCACGTATCTCGGAAAATGTCAGAAGACTCCTGCGAACCAGCTTTTTGACGAAAATCTAAAGCTCTAAAGTCGACCTTCTACACAAATTAAACCTGAACGATCGATAAGAGCACGTGCAGCGACGGGAATTCCGGACTGTCAAAAATCTAGATACTATTATCCTATTATCCAAAGCTTGAAACTGACATTTACATATATAATTCATAAATCTGACTTCTTTAATTGCCTAAAAATAGACTGAAGGTGAGCCAATCTTACTTGCAGTTTATGTTTGCAAATGAAAGTTATTTCTCAACGTATTCATTACAAATTTACCAATTTTATAAACTTAATATTAGAAAATTGAAAAAGGAACCAATCATATATTTCATTCTCGCTGTTAAAAAGTAGAAAAGCATTGAACTTTTGAGAAGTCAAGACTTTCAAAATTAAATTCATCAAAAAATATAAGCATTCAGGATATTTGCGTAAGTTTTAAACTGGAAAGATGGAAGAGACATTTTCTTGCACATGATTCTACATCGGAAAATTCTACCTTATCAGATCATATTTTTTTTATAATTCCAGCGTCTTTAAAATAAGAAAAAAATATCTTTTTAAGTTTCCTGAAAGAGAAAAAAGGTTTCTTCTTTCTAATTTGCAAATTAAATTTCTTAAACAAAGTGAAATAGAAATAAATCAATACCTGGATTATTTCAAATTGATTCCAGATTTCAACACAGGTAAAGTTTGCATTTCAAAATTGATAATTATAATTTTTGGTGTGGCAGGATGCTTAAGAATGCTTTTTAAAGTGCAATGATGGCAGTGGTCTTAAACATCCATGTTCATTTTGAGTTGGACATATGCAGATAAATTGAGATATTTCAAATTAATTTCATAAGTGTATCATCATGGATTCTGTTCAACATTTCTTATATTATATTATTTTAACATGTATTTACCATATCTGTGAAGCGCATACGTTTAATATACACCCAATTTTCAATTTAACGCGATTTTTTTTCTGACCTGGAATTGAATTGAAATTCACCGAAACGTAAGCATCAGGGCTGTGTCATAATGTTGCGTAACATGACGCAGATACCAGGTGAGCCGTTGGGTTACTGCTCTTTATCGCTATGCTACTGTTTCGTCATGCATGAGTGACCACGGTACATACCCCCGCTGATTCTTTCATCCGAAGCCGCCGCTGCAACGTAATTTTTGGAACGCTGGAATCGAAATTGCTGCAATTGAAATTAACGTGTAATATTACTGAACTGAATAAAATTCATAAAGCGCGTCGCTCTAAATTTGTGTAAAAAATAAAAATTGGACACAATTTTTCGGAAATGTTATTCAAGCATTTAATTTTACATTTTTAAATTCTAGGTGGTAAATAAATGCACCTACAATGCATTTTCTTAGAAAAAAGTGAAACTTCTATAGAAGTGGACCTAGTTGACAATTGATGTAGTTGCATTTTCACTTTATTTCTCAAATCATCTTTGTGTTATTAAAGGATTTATAATGGCTCACGAGAAATATTGAATTTGGTCGAGATAAGAAGTTTCAAAAAAATTAACAGATAGAAAAAATTATCAATTGAAAAAATTAATAATTAAAAATATTAATTAGCAAAGAGTAGCCTAGGGGTATATAGTGTAAGTTTATAAGTTACAAAACACGTTCACGTTTTTTTTCGAAGAATTTTCTTTTGATAATTCCTTCTAAAATCATTTGACAACTTCAGCAAACGTTTCTCTGAATTTTTGGAAGAGAATTTGTATTAAAACAACAGATAATCTAGCGTTTTATTCTCAAAATAATCTTTACAAACTGCGGTGGACGAAGTTCTTTCGAATTTCAATGACAAGGAGAAATATTTCTGTGCAAAATTATTTGAACGATTTGAATGATTAAAAACAATTTCTCGAAAGTCCTGAATAGTTTTCAAAATCATTAAGCCAGAACAAATTTGAATATAACTATGAAGTATCCAAGAAAACTAATCGAAGTCTTTAAATTTGGATCAGGACACAAAAAACTTCATTTAGGCACGATATTTTCTAATTGAATAATTCTGAATAAAAATCACTATTAGTCTGATTTTTGTATTGATTTTCATAGTTAGGTACACCGTTTATTTAAAAGAAATACATGAAGTATAATTTTTTAAGCACTAAGGCGTTAGCATGAGACAGCAGTTCTGAAGTTAATTTGTAATGAGACGCCTATTTCTTTTGGCAAAATGATCTGACAAGCAAAAACAAGCTTTCTAATATTTTCTATTTCTAGTAAATAAATTCTAGGAAATTCGGAAATTGCAACACAAATTTTTTCTTTTCGATGGAAATCTATATGAAAATTGTAAAATCATAAGATTGATCATTACTTAGACTTTTCCAATTTGCTATTTCAAATTTGAGAACGAATAAAAGTGAAAAAATTAATGCTAACATTTAAAATCTGAAACCTTCAGATACCTCGAATCAAACCGATAAGTGCCGTCGAAAGATTTTTTTTCGTGCCTTTTTTATTCTTCTTTATTCATAATGTGTCCCCTAAGGGTTTGCATGACATCCGTTTCTTACAACACTTCCTTCTACATGTTTTATAAAATCTTATCCTTACTATTTACAATTATTTACACCTATTTACATAAAATCTTATATCTAACGCCTTAAATCTATTGTTGACGATAGCTAAATTTGGGACGTGTTAGCGAACAAGTGAGCGAGTGATCGAAAGCGAGAGTGCAAGAGAGAGAGAGAGAGAGAGCGGTAACGCAAACGCATCTTAATTTACTTGTGCTATTACATAATCATTATGTACTTACAATTATTTACGCTTCTAATTTGAGCGACTTCCGTTTCCTTTTTCTTTCACTTCTCTTGTACCTCCATTTTGCCATTTTTTGTATCCATTCTTTCATTCTTTTTCAGTTGCTCCCCTAGCATCCTCTAACTCCTTCATCCACTCTTCCCCCAAACCATCCTCCCCTAAAATCCTTACCACATTCTCTTGCCAGCTTCCTTTATCTTTCATTCCTCTCCTACATCCTTCCCATACATGCTCCCATGTTTCCTCTTCCCATTTACATATTCTGCACTTCCTGTTATCTTTCTTTTCCCAATACATACTTGCCCTTACCTCGTTTCCCAATCTAAATCTTGCTATTCTTGTCCATCTTTTCTCTCCCCATCCCTTTTCTAAATACTTTGGTACTCCTTCCTTTTTTATCATCTTATACCATATATTATATTTTGATTCCTCAATCATCCCCCATCTTTCTATCAATTGTCTTTCTGTCTCCCTTTTTTCCACTTCTTCATAGTTGACTTCAGTCCTGTCTTCTATATCTCTAGCCTTAAAGAACTACCTCCTTTCTTCCTCCCATCCTGTTAATTCAATCGCCCTCCCTCTCCTTTCTTCTACCTCCATCAAACACTTTCTCCCTAACTCCCACCATATATCCCTCACCATGTATCCCGGCGTCCTCCAGTCTACAACTAGCGTCCACCTTATATACCTTTCTTGTAAACTTTCAATCTCTTTCCTTTCTTTCCATCCCCATATCTCTGCTCCGTAACCTAATACCTGCCATACCAGCGTATCGAATAACCACATCCTCCTTCTCCAATTTTTTTTAAATCTTCATTTTCCTATACCCCATATATGTTTCATTACCGCTGCTGCTTTTTTTATCCTTTCTCTTATATATATCCCGAATACTTAAACTCTTTTACTTCTTCTAATTTTTGCCCCTTCCATCTCCCCGTCCATTCTTTGTTTCTTCCCCCTCCTTTTCTAAACCTCATTATCTTTGTCTTTTCTACATTTAAATTCAACTTTTTTCCATCTAAGTATTTCCCTAATCCGGTATTTAAGCCCGCCATCCCTTCTTTATCCTCTGCCATCAACACTATTTCGTCTCCGTATGCCAGTGTATACATCCTTTCGTTTCCTATCCTAACTCCTCCCCACCCATTTCTCTTCATTTCTTCTTCCAAGTCTGATATTAATATATTAAATAAAAGTGGGCTCAGAGGACATCCTTGCCTTACCTTGCTTTTTGTCTCTCTAAAAATTTCCGATACTCTCTTTATTAATCCCTCTCTTATCCCCTTTTTCACCATAACTTTCTCTATCTCGCCTCGGTCTAATGAGTCAAACGCCGCCTTCAAGTCCACGAACACTGCTATCATTGCCCCTTTCTCCCTTTTAATCCTCTTATTTACTAAGTAGTTCAGAACATATATATTGTCCATTACCCCCATCCCTTTTCTAAACCCTGTCTGATTCGGTGGCTCTATCTTTTTCTCCGCAACTTCTTTTTTTTAACCTCTCCGATAAAACAATCACATATACTTTATACAGTGTTGACATTAGTGTCACTCCTCTATAATCTTCAACCTCCTCCCCTTTGCCTTTCTTCACTATTGGTATCACAACTCCTTCTTTCCATAATTCTGGCCACGCCTCTCCTCTCCATACTCTATTGCGCATTATCCATGCCCATTCCTTCAATTCTGTTCCCCGTATTTCCATACTTCATTTGGAATCTCATCTATACCAGGTGCCTTTTCATCTTTCATCATCCCTAATACCTTGACTATTTCCTCTTTTGAAATGTCCTCCTCCTCATCTGTTTCCCTGCCATCTGTTCCTCCTTTCCTAACTTTCCTCTCTACCCCTCCTAGTAATTCCATAGAATATTTTTTCCATTCTATCATCTCAATATCCTGATTTACTCTTTTCCTTCTTCTTCTCTCTTTATTTACCACCTTCCAAACCTCTCCTTCTGTCCTAGCCTTCTCCGCTTCTTCTACAAACCTTTTATTTTCCTCCTCTTTTTTTTTATCACACAACTCAGTATACTCCTTCTTTTTTCTCCTATATTCTTCTCCACTACTTGTCCCTTTTCTCCATTTTCTTAATACCCTTCTCACTTCCTTCTTCTCCTGTTTACAATCCTCATTCCATCCACTTCTATCCCCTCCTTCACTAACTTCTTTTTTGCTTGTGCACTGTAATGCTCCTTTTATTTCTTCTACCATTATTTCCATTTCCTCGTTTACATTTCCTTCCCCCATTTTGATATTCCTGACTTTTTCTTTGAACTGTTCTTTACCTTCCATTGACCAATCCCCTCTTCCTGCTCTTTTTACTTTCGCTTCCTTTTTAGCCTTTTTGTTATTACTCATTCCTCCCTCTACCGTCACTATTATGGGAAAGTGATCCGAATCTACATAGTTCCCCACCTCTAGTTTCTTAACCTTCTCTCTTACTTCGTCGTCCACTACCACATAATCAACTACCGTTCCCCTCTTTCCTCCTAAACGTGTATATTCCCCTTCCTCATCCCCCTCTATACTACCGTTTAGGATAAACCATCCCATCTCCCGTAGGCTCTTCAACAACTTCTTTCCCTCCCCATTCAGTATCTTGTCTTTGGATTTTCTTCCTCGCTCTCCATCCCATTCCCTTCCTTCTCTATCTCCTGTTCTCACATGAAAATCACCTCCTATTATTAGCCTACTCTCTTGCTTATTTTCTTCCATCAGTTCTCTCATCTCCTCTGATTTCTCCTGCATATCACCGTTCACATGAACCCCCACTATCTTCCACCTCTCTCCTCCCACATTTATCTCTTCTACTAGTAATTCTTCTTTATGCTCTTTCAACTCTTCTTTATTATTCTCTGTTATACATTCGTTCCTTACTCCCATCACCATTCCTCCCATTTCTCTGCCCTTTTTATTCTTCCTCTTTGCATTTTGAACCTGCCATTTGTAACCTCTTGGTAATCTTCCCCTTACTCTTTCCCATCCCTTTTCATCTAGCCACGTCTCCATCATTACTACTACATCCCATTGTGCCAAATTTCTCATAAAATCCCTATCCTTTTTTATAAGCCTGCTATATTCCAGTAGCATATCCTCCAATCTTCCCTACTTTCGTTTCTCGTCTCTTTTTGTTTCTCACTATTTCTTATTTCTTTACCTCCCGTTCCTTTCTCTCCTAGTTTCCCGATACCTCATTTTTTACTAACTCTTCCCTGTCCCCACCTTCTATCTGTATTCTCCGATACTTAACCCATGTTCGTTTTCCCTTCGTTCTTTCCTCTTCCGCTATTTTCCTTAATTTATACTGCATGTTCCTTTCTACCCATGTCAAATCATCCTCTATTCTCTCCGAGCTTCCATATAACACCCTCTTCTTTTTCATTACTTCCCTCTTATGTTCCCATTTCTTTAGTTTTACTAATACCATTCTCTCAACTCTTCGCTGTTCCCTTCCTACACTTCGCACTTCCTCTATCTCTACCTTAGCATCAATTCTTTTAAGTACTTCTTCCACTCCTTCCATCAGCTCCTTCTCCTCTAATCTTAGACCCTTTATCACTATGTTTCTTTTTCTTTCTTCTCTCTCTTTCTTTTCTATTCTTTGTTCTATTTTTCTCAGCCTTTCCTTCTCCTTATTCCCACTCTCCCCACCTTCAAACTCACGGATTGAACTTTCAATTTTTTTTATTATACTTTCCAACTCATCTACCTTTTTATTAGTATCTTCTTTCTTTTCTAGCCTTTGCTCCAACATCTGCATCCTTTTCTCTAGCTTTTCCCTAACTTCTTCCCATTTCCTCATTTCTTTCCTAAGTTCGGCCATTTCCTGTCTAATTTCTTTCCTAATTTCCTCCACCCTTTTCTCCTGCCTTTCTTCATACATCCCCATCACTTCTATCATCATTTCGCGCGTTTCTTTTAATCTTTCCATTTCCATCGGATCTTTAGCCTCAGCTCTATTTAGGTTTATACTATTTATAAGACACTTTTATTTCCCAAATTTTGAAATTAAAATATGTATATTTCAAGTAATGAGGCTTTCGTGCTTTAACCAGTTTTCCACTAAACATATTTAAAATGTTATAATAATATATTTAAATTTGATGTAAATGCGTAAATGCTTCAATTTTTTAGTTGAGCAAATACCTGGTTATAACCTAGAGTAAGTGAATTTCACATCGCTCGCAATGTGTTACAAAAATAATTATTCAGTGTCTCAAAAATTGAATATACGAATTTAGAATTGCAAGCAGGAGTAACTAATAATTTCATGCTGCAAAATAAAATTAAAAAATCCAGTGTTAAGTGTTGATTTTTGTCGCAATGATTTCGTGATATCTTACTTTATATCTAAGTTAGAGTTTCTTCAGTGATGTGACTTCAAAATATTTAATTTACTCACTTGAAAAGTTTGAATAAACTCACAAATTACTCAAGGAAAATTCAGGCACTTGTAGAACCTTTTTATCTAAAAATAAAAGTAAACTCTGCAATTTAGTCTGAATAAATGTAAAATCAATGAGCGTGATTAAATGAAATACATTGAAGTGAAGAAATAAAAAGATTTATGTACACAAACTCATGTCGATGGGTCCTAAAAGAAACTACGCAACTCGCAGCGACGGATAGAAACTACGTATCTGGCGCGCTCTATACTAAGTATATACAAATTTCTATATACTTAGTATGGAGCACGCCAGATACGTAGTTTCTATCCGTCGCTGCGAGTTGCCTAGTTTATTTTAGGACCCATCGATGTAAAAGAACAATTCAAGACAAAAACTAAAACAATATTCAGAATCGATAGAATATCTTTTCAGCATATACAACTGTGCATACCGTTAATTAAATTACCGAAAGTAAGAAGTAGAGAAAGAATTTTTCTCTCTCTTCTTCTAGCAAATTAGTTCAAGTCAGTGCAACTATAACAGTCTCACTGCAATTTAAGTGAATCTCAGTGATACAAGTTATTCAAGTGAAGTTAAATAACTCTGAATTTAAAAGAATTCAGTTGAAATAAACTTAATTCAAGATAATTAATTACAGTGAATTACACGAAATTCAAACTAAAACCCAAAGCATCACTTTTGGAGTAAAAAATGATAATTGAAGATTCAGTGTGTTGTGAAACAAACCAAATTCAACTAATCTATCAGCAAATCTATTACATTTAAATTTCATTCAATATAAATTTCACTGCACTCAAAAAGAATTCAGCTTTCAAAAACTAGGTCACATTATTTTCAAAACTTTTCCACCCACTCCCCTTCTTTGTCACAGATCATCACAGAAAGCTTGAAACCACTCTCAACCCTATGAAGTCAAAATTTGGTTTCCATTTCAATTGATGAAAGCTAAAGAGTCTAATTTTTTAGAAAACAGTTGACTTTTGAACCCGCAAAGACTAATTTTGATCAACAATTATGATTTTTCAATCGAATAGTTGAATTTTCAACAAAACCGAGAAATTTATTTTTAACCAAACAGTTGCATTTACAACCAAATATTTGATCCGTCCAAAAAAGAGTTGGATTCTAAATACTAAGACGAATTTTCAACCAAATGATTATCAAATGAGACAGAATTAACTAAAGCCACAAATAGCTGCATTTTTAACCAAAAAGTCAAATCTTTCAGACAAAAATTCGGATTTTTTAGAAGACAGTTGAATCTTCAACTTTTAATCCAAAAAGACCAATTTTCAACGAGGCAATTTAATTTCTTAACAATTTGAAAAAACTGCCAAAATGAACAAAACCCATTACCTCAATACGAAATGTATTAGTTGATATTTCCAATGAAAAAAGAGAAATTCTCAACCAGGAAGGATTCTGAAGGTAAGATAGAAAATAAATGGCAACGAAATTGTTGCATTTTGAAACCAAAAAGGCTAATTCTCTAGAATACAGTTGACTTTTCATCAAAAAAATCCATTTCTTACCAAATACTTATGGTTTTTACGAACATAATAGATTTTTCAACTCAATAAGACGAATTCCCAATAAAATAATTGAGCTTTTAAGCCCATGAGATGAATTTTTTACAAAACAGATACATTTGAAAATCGAAAATATGAATTTTCAACTAAAAAGGATACATTTTTAACCAAAAACAGAATTTTTAAATTTTCGGTTGAAAAAATTTATGTTAGACCCAAAAAAAAACTTATTCTCAACAAAGTCGGTAAATTCTCAACCAAAGAGTTGGATCCATAACTATGAAAATGCTTTTTTAACAAAGTAGTTCGACTTTCAACCAAAGAAATGGACCTTCAACTAACAAAATGAGTTTTCAACAAAGTAGTTCACGTCTCAACCAAGCAGTCAAATTTTTAATCAAAAAGATACATTTTTTACCAAAAAAGAAGAATTAACAACAAAATGCATACATTTCCAATGACATTGATGAATTTCCAAAAAAAAACAATCAATTTTCAACCATTAATGAAATAGTTAAAAAAATCAATTCCAGAGAAAAAGAGAACGAATTTTCTACAAAATATGTCTTGGCCAGTAGACAAAAAACATTGAACATCTTATTAATTTCAACAAAATAGTTCAATCTTCAACGAATAAAATGAATGTTTAACAAAGTAGTTGAACTTTCAACTAAGAAGAACCTAACCAAAGAGATGAATTCTGAACAGAAAATGTAATAGTAGACTTTTCAATTTAAAAGAATTAACTTTCAGTGCAAAATAGTTGGATTTTCTTATTAGCTTCCTTTACTTCCGCTTGAATTTGAGCAAAAATACGAGGAAGGTTCTTCTTAACAAGGAAAAAAGGATTAATTCTTCAAAAAAGGGGTAAAGAGGGGAATAAGCGAAAGAGTGTGAAGTCCGTATTTAGATTTTCCATGTGTGATGTCATGTTTTGCGTTAAACACTCCCCCCCCCCCCCACCTTCTTTGCCACAAATCGTTTCAAAACCTGTCCTCCTGGCAGAGTGTCCATCATTCTAAGGATTCGTTCAAAGTGGTATTTTGGTACTTTTCCTGACATTTTAGCTTACAGTTTTTCAAAAGTGTGATCAGAATCAGACGCGCCGCGACGGGTACACAAAATAGCTTCTGTTTCGGTTTTCGGTTGATAAACGAGCTCGTGTAAGGAGCCAGCCATAGTGAGTGAGTGCTATTCTGTGAAGGTGATTTTCTTTTGGTGTATCGCTGTGTAGAGCTTTATTGCAGGTGGCAATCAAGCTAGTAAATTGTTGAAAATTCTAAGCAGTCGTCGATAGATTTTTGACAACATGGACGCTGAGCGAGAAAAAACACTATACGTTCGAATCCGCAGGATTTTACGGTGATCGAACTAAAGGAGATATTGAGATCTCGAGAATGCAACACTACAGGAAATAAGGCTGAGCTCATTCAACGTCTTTACGAGCATGATCCGGAGGGATCGTGGATGAATGTATTTCAGCAGCGACCGGGTGTGGACGCTACGATGCAAAATGGTGGACAAAGCAATCTCGAGCTGGTGGTTAGAGAAAACGAGACCCTGTCGCAAGAACTGGCAGCCACCAAACGAGAAATAGAGGAGTTAAAGTGTGCGAAAGTTCGACAAGCTCAAGAAGCTCAGAGCCAAAGAAGTTTAAGAGAAGCTGCAGCTCAGAGGGAAGCAATAAAAAGGCAGCTAGAACAGGCGAGACAAGAGTCTGAAGCCATACAAACTGGTGGATCGCGTCAACAAGTTCCACAAGAAGAAGAAGAACCACTATTGGAGGAATATGGTCGCTATATGCCGACGTCACGAGCAAGCAACGATGAACTCTTGCGAAGAAGTGTTCCCAGTAGCGAACCTGAAGAGACAAGAGCAGCGCCATTGGTTACTGGAGGAAGCCAGAGAGTGAACATCGGAGCAATAGGAGAACTTCTAAGCACGTTTGATGGGATTGAAAAGAATGTAGAATCGATAGGAGCGTCAAGTTCGACTTCTCAAGGATGACTATAAATTGGAAGATGACGTCACGAGAGTTCTCATATGCTCAGGGCTCAAAGAAAAAGCTCTGTCCTGGTTTCTTTCGAAACCAGGGCATATAGAAATGTCGACGGATGAACTTTCAGAAGAATTAAAGAAAATGTTTTTTAGACGTCCCAATAAAGTTCTGTTACGTAAGCAGTTCGAAGAAGGAGTGTGGAAGCGTGGAGAGTCATTTTGTGAATATATCCACGACAAAACTATACTTGCTAATAAAGTGCCAATTAGTGAAGGTGAGAGAATCGATTACCTTGTGGACGGAATCCCTGATATCTCCTTGCGTAATCAGGCACGAATTCAATGTTTCGGTTCCATTCAAGACTTGCTGGCAGCTTTTGAGAAAGTGACTTTGCAGGGTAAAGGCAATACTATGGAATTTAATTCAAAGCAACAGAAAATAGGGAAAAGGGGAGAAAGTCCTGGTGACAAGGAGAAGGAGAAGGACAGCGAAACGACCAGCAGTTTCAATCCAGGGTGTTACAATTGTGGTAAAATGGGTCATGTGGCCGCACAGTGTGATCAAGAAATCCGGAAGAGGGGATCTTGTTACTCGTGTGGTTCAACTGAAGATATGATTCAAAACTGTCCTAAGAGGAAGAAGATGTCAGACCAAGAGATTGCCAATGTCGAGGAAGAGGAGGACTATTTTCATCGGATGGCCGAGCTACAACTGGAGGAAGATGGTTAGCTGTACAACATGGTATTTAGAGTGCTTCTTGATAGTGGTAGTGCAGTAAGTCTTATAAAAAGAAGTTTAGTGAAGTCAAGTCTTGTGAAACCTCTTGACGCTAATTATAAGCAATATGCTGGCATCAATAGCTCGAGGCTGAAATCCTTCGGTGCTGTAGTCGTGACGGCAAAGATAATAGGTATGGTACGTAAAGTAAAATTGTTAGTTGTAGAGGATGGTGCGATGCAGGCACCTGTTTCGCTTGGGCGAGATGCCCTCAAATGTTTCGGTTTACAATTTATCGAAAGGGAAAATTTGTTCGAAGAGACAGCGAACGAAATTTTAAACGTAGACGTGGAAGGGATAAGCGAAGGGGAAATTGTGGGTATAGAAATTAATCCAGAAATACACATTGTCTATCAATATAAAGTTCGCGAATTATTTTAAGTAGAGTATGTAACGGCAGAAAGGCCAAAGGATCCAAAAACAAAAGTAGAGCTTAAAATTTCACTGAAGGAACATCAGCCTTTCCAATTCTCACCGCGTCGCTTATCCTTTTCTGAGAAAAACCTGGTAAAGGAATTATTAGATAATCTAACAGAGCAAAAGCGAATAAGAGCTAGTAATTCAGAGCATGCCTCACCCATTCTTCTTACTAAAAAGAAGAATGGAGAGCCTCGAATGTGCGTTGATTTCCGAACTCTCAATAAACACATCGTTAGAGATAATTACCCTTTACCTGTTATCGACGACCAGATTAAAATCATGAGTAATAAAAAATATTTCACTTCACTTGATCTTAAGAATGGGTTTTATCATGTAAAATTTGCAGAGGAATCAATCAAATACACGTCATTTGTAATGCCCTTGAATGCATGCCCTTTGGCTTAACGACTGCACCGGGTACGTTCCAGAAGTTTGTAAATATGGCACTAAGAGAACTGATAGACTCGGGTGACATTATAGTGTATATGAACGATATTATGGTAGCAACTGCAACTCTTGATCATCACTTGGTAGTTTTAAAGAAGCTGTTTGAATTGTTGGTAGCGGAAAAGCTTGAGTTAAGACCAGATAAATGCAGGTTTCTTTTCACAACAATTGAGTTTCTAGGCTATAAGATTAGCGAGCAAGGCATTAGGCCAACAAAATATGAAATAGAAGCAGTAGAAAACTTTTTAGTGCCCAGAAATGTTCGAAAAGTACAAAGTTTTTTAGGATTGACCTCGTGGTTTCGTAAATACATTGAGGGGTTTTCTTTTCCAGCTAAACCTCTATCATTTGTTGTGAAGTGGAGTGGAATTTAAGTTTGGTGAAAAAGAAATCGATTTCGGAGCTATGCTTTTGCAAAAGAAAAAAGATTTGAAGTTCCACCTCATCTTCTATTTCTCTAAACGCACGACAGAAACAGAAAGTAAACAACACAGTTTTGAGTTGGAGATGCTAGCCATAATTTATGCCCTCCGAAGGTTTCGAATTTATTTGTGGGGAAGACCTTTCAAAATTGTGACGGACTGTAATCCACTCGCGCTGGCACTTAGAAAGCGTGACATAAATCCTAAAATTGAAAGGTGGGTTATGGAACTTTGAAGTTACGATCATGTTACAGAACATCGTGAAGATAAGCGCATGATTCACGTGGATGCTCATAGCAGAGTGAATTGCATCTGTGTCGTAGAAGACAATTCTTTTGAGAGAAATTTAGCATTAGCACAAAATAGGGTCGAATTAATTGTAAAATTACAAAAGCAGTTAGACGATTCCGAAGATAAGTAATATGAGTCGAGGAACGGAGTTGTCTACCGCAAGAAAGGCGAATCATTGTTATTTTATGTACCGAGAGAAATGGAGAAAAATATTCTCTTCAGATATCATGACGAATTAGGTCACATAGGGTCAGAAAAGATGTATGAAACCATTTGTAAGATCTACTGGTTTCCGGAAATGCGCAAGAAAATTTCCGATCACATAAAAAATTGTTGTAAGTGTATCGCTTATGCTCCGTCAATGGGTAAGGTTGAGGGCTATACGTCAACAGTTCCGAACGGTGTTAAGCCTTTCGGAACCATACACATTGATCATGAAGATATTGTTGATTCGCGGGTTCCAAGTAAAAAGCATATTCTGATAGTGATAGATGGATTCACTAAATTTACTAAACTATACCCGACCAAGTCCACGACTTCTGAAGAGGTGATCACATATTTGAAGCAATATTTTTTAGCATATAGCAAAGCAAAACTCTTATTTCCGACAGGTTCATGTTCCACTTCTGAAGAGTTTGATAATTTTATGGCTGAATATGATGGTAACCACATCAAGGTAGCTACAGGATCATCGCAGGCGAATGGTCAAGTAGAGCAGTCGAATCGTTTTCTTGCACCTATGTTAGCAAAATTAAGTGATCATAATTCTGGAAAAGCTTGGCCGAAAGCGATAGGTGAAGTAGAATATGCGATCAATAATGGGGTACATAAGGTGACTGGCGAAACTCCTATTACAATGTTATTTGGCGTAGAACAACGTGGTAAGGTAGGCGACAATATAAAAGAATTTCTAGATTCAGAAATTAACGTCAGAGATAGAACTTTGGAAACATTGTGTGTCAATGCCAGCGAAATGATTGAAAAAAATTAAGCGTACAATAAGAATTATACCGCAAAAAACGTAAAAATGCGTTTAATTATGAACTAGGCTATTATGTCATGATCAGGAATTTTGACACAGCGAAAGGGGTGCCACCGAAGTTGCGTCCGAAATTTAAAGGACCCTATTCGATTGCGAAGGTATTGAGGAATAATCGATATGTTGTTGTGGATATTCCAGGCTATCAGTTAACGCAGAGAAAATGCGAAGGTGTTTGGGAGCCGGCGAATATGCGACCTTGGGTTTTTGTAAAAGTGAAGTAATTGTTTGGAGATTGACTGAAATGTAATACAGGCGCAAAGTGTTAGAAGTTGTATTGTTAAGTATCCACATTGTAAAATCTTATAAATCTTGTAAAATACCTTATAACGTCCGAGGACGGACGATGGGTCAGGATTGGCCGAGATTGTAAGATATTCATATTGTATTGAGCCTGCTAGAGTGGGGGATGAGGCCCCAGTGTGATGGTGGGGCGCGAAGGAGCGGCAGATCGTTGCCGACACGAAGCGAGAGAGCAACTTTTAACATTTAATCGGAGTCTAGCATCATAAATATTCTTATTAAAGTTACGTTACTTTACTTCTTGATCTTAATTTATCTGGTGTCCATCATTCTAAGGATCCGTTCAAATTTGTGTTATTCTGGTACTTTTCCTGACATTTTAGCTCACAAAAACCTTTACATTTTTTCATCGTGAAATGACGAACACCTTACAATTAGATACTCTCAGATACAAAGATGGTAATATTCACAGAATAAAATACGATATTCGTATCAAAAAAAAAAAGATTCTAATTCGTCCGCGTGAAAACTCACCGCAAATATTCTCATTTAATAATTCTAGATTTATTTTTCCAAGGATTACCTTCGAATTTGTTCCTTATTCCTGAAATAATATTATGGAACTCTGAAAAAGTAATATAAGCAGATTCGTTTTCAAACTTAAGATATTCTCCTGCATTTTTTCTAATTATGCAGAAAGATTGACGTGATACGTGGAATGTGCCAATCGATTTGCTGGCTCATGTCCAAAAACTTTATAGTCATCTCACTAACTCGCCGGAAAGAAGGGGCTTTCTGTACCTATAAATCATACAGATAACCAGAAATAGTAAAGGGAACGACGTTGAGTTGGCTAGATTGACGCAAATCAGGTTGAGATCTCCCACTCTGAATGGTTACTCAATCTTACCAAAGTAAATTGCAAATCCTTTTATCTTCTCATGTCAAAGATTATTATATCCTAATAATATTCCTATATTAAAAATCATGTGCAGATGCTTTGAAATATATCTGGAGAATCAAATTAAATTTATTCGGCCAGGAAATTCTCTATTAAAATATAGGCACGACTGAATTCATATTTTATATTTGTCAAACATAAGATTATAAAACTGATCGCTTGATCCATTTTTCAAATAAGATCATTGTTATACCTATATATTTCAAAAGGTTTCTCCAGAGAGAAGTTTTCTGCAGTATAGAGATAGATTTCGGAATGAAGTATACGATGTATGTAATATTTAACTATTCCGTTTTTGATCAAGATGTATTGTTTGAAATGAAGTATTTCTGTAAATAAAATTGTATTCCAAAAAGTACTAGGTACACATCAAATATCAAAGCTATGCGATTAAATTCTTGTAAAAAGGTGGGAGATTGTAAGTTAGACATTCCGAACGCGTTCAGCTTATGTTAGAAACATAGCCCTTCGTGAATGTGAGGCAATTAACTTCAAAAGTTTTCAAAGCCATCTATTAACTTTTGAAAACTTTTCAATTAGTTTACCTAAGATTAAAAATAAGAAAATGTTTCAGCATTTGAAGCTAAATATTTTCAAAAATAAAGACTTCATACTACAAATTGAAAACTTTGAGTTAATAATATCCACAGATTGAAATTCTCTAAATTAAAAATAGCTAACAGTGTAAAAACAAATTTGAGGCCATGTATACTGAAATACTTACTCATTTCCTACCTAACCGAAAATTTGTCCGGACATTTCTACAAATAAATAACAACTTTTCAATGAAAACTTTCATTTTGTAATTCCAAAAATTTAGGACTACACAAACGTGATTTTCATTTAATTTCTTAAATGTTTAACTTGATATCTCAATTCGGTTGGACGTGAATTATTGTCAAAAAATGCCAGTAAGTCAGGAGTCGGGTAAGTATTATAATGCTTCGAAGTCAGTCAATGAAACTTTCGATGAATCCTAACGGTTCTTTAGAAAACAGTGTAGCCAAATTAAAAAAATATATATTTGGCGGTTATATTTACTATATTGTTATTCACATAGACTTACGCTTAAGTTGTATTTATTTTGACAGATACACACGAACCTATGAAAAATCGAAACAAATTTTGCGGCGGGATTTGAATTACCTAACACCTATATTGTCTATGACGCATCGAACGCAACTTATCTCTAACAACTAGACCCCACGGCTAACTTAACACATTGAATATTTTGCACAAATCCCAGTGAAGAGCCGAATTTAAATCCGCGCTCATTTGTTCATTGCCGGTGACCGCGACTCCATTCAGACTTGTACATACACCACTTCACCTGAGCGTCACTACGTGTTAACACACGCGTCCAACGTGACTTACGTTGCGCATAAATAGATATTTACAAGACAGTCAACGAATTCTTCGACAACTTATAAATCAGTTATTCGTTTCTGTGCTAGAGTTATTGTATTTCAAATCTTTTGGAATCCGGAGGACTTTTTATAAAAAATTGAATGAGATGAGATGCTAGAAAAAAAGTGGGCTATCCTAGAATGGGTGACTCGTCAAGTAAAGTTTCGACAACTAATTTTTTCTGCGTATTTGAACGAGGCTGTGCTGACTGGGATGAATCGAAATTTTTTCAAATAATTATATTATTTGAAAAACTTGAGTTTAGTATTATTTCAAATAAATCATCGGTTGATTAGGGACAATTTTTGACAAAGCTCCATATTTCAATTAGGTATTTTCACTTCATAGTCAGCTAACTTCACTTCGTTAACTGCTGAGGGGAAAACAATGGATCAAATGCATGGGATTCCCTCCATTTTTACCCTATTTTGTTAATATCTTCGTAAAAACTAATTTTTTTCTATATAAGTGCATTTGAAAAATAGTTTCTATTTTTTAAGAACTATTTAATGAAATAATAAAATATGAATAATTATTATTCATTACGAAGATATTACAAGAATAAAGTTTCGTTCCATGCATTTGATCCACTGTTTTCCCCCTCAGCACTCAACGAAGTGAAGTTAGCTGATGGTTGTATGTATGTAGGCGTGACACTACCCAATTCGGGTAGTGTTTCTAGGTGGATAGTTTCTTGTAGTAAAGAACTACAAGTGTGGGCTCACCACACCCACGACGCCAACAACACGCAGTCACCGCACGAATGGTCACCCATCCAAGTACTAACCGCGCCCAACACTGCTTAACTTCAGTGATCTAACGAGAACTGGTTTTTTCAGCGTGGTGTGGCCGTTGGCCGTTGATGATTGATGTGAAAATACCTAATTACCAATCGCCAATTGTATTCATCCAATTTTAATAATTGTTTTCAAATATTATTAATATTATGTGAAAAATTGAAATTGGATCATATTACCTTTTTTCGCCGAATAAATCGATGTGAACTTGATACATGTTTGAATTTTTGGGTTAGGTTTTCCACACCATGCCATGTACTTGACAAATGGGTCTAGTACTCGAGCGATTGGTAAATGCACGTCGAGAAATGGTGTTTTCGATAAATTCAATTTTTATCACAATTTTTGCTTCACATTCCAAATTTCTTAAAAAAAATATATACAGAATTTGCAATAAAAATAAATCATATCTTCGCACGACCAAATTTTCACCAAAGTTTTAGGGAATTTTTCTTTTTCTCGCAGGTTCAAAATATCAACAAAAAATCAGCCAAAGATTCCTTATTTTACTTATTTTCCATTTAGTAATATGAAAAAATGGAAAAAGTAACATCGTAAATTGGATTTTTTATCTCAATTCTACACTCTCTCAACATGCATCACGGAAATCTCACTGATTTCTAGTGAAATCTCACTAGTTGAAACAGCCAGAAGCTTGCTACTGACAATCAATGAGATCTCATTGGTTCACTCAGTGAAATTCCGTTACTGGTTGAATCAGTGAGGTTCACTGGTTACCACCAGCTAGTTAGGCATGATACTTAATATTCATCACTTTTGTGTTAACATTTGCAAAATAACCTTTCAAAACCGCTCCGCCGCTGATACAAATTCGAAGCCGTCAGCGTGGCGGCGCAGCGGCTTATCGGCACGCCGATGTAATCTTAAGTTTATTCACATGCCACCGGATTTTATTCTGCCGTGTGATCACGTGGCTTTTGATTGGTTGTGAAAATTGCTGCGACCAATTCGGAGTTAAAGTAAACCGATTTAAATAAATATCTAATGCTGGATATTGATTTCTTGTTTCTGCTAAATATCTTAATCTGTTAACTGCAGATATTAAAAGTATGTTAGCAGATATTGATTTTAATCACCCAAGTCGAATTAAAAATACAGTCAGTGCAGATAATAAGTTGTAATTTTCTTATAACAATTGATTCTGAAATAATACATATTCAAGTATTTCGTGAAAAAATGAGCATGTTGGGGGTCCTGCAGCTTAAGGTGGGATCCAAACCACCATAACCTCGGTAAAAATACATAGAAAAGTTTCCAGAGGTACCGTCTCAGGGATCGAACTCAGCACCTCTAACATGAAGTCCGAATGCCTAACCAACTGAGACACCGAGGCTCCTAATTTTATTATTATTATTATTCTCATTATCCGAAGCATCTAAATATTCAACTGCTTTTAAAGATTTAAATATTGAAATACACGTGGCACTGAATCGAGGCAAGGATGCAGAATAGTGTGCTACAATGCAGCAGACCTTGTTGTAAATTACGAGTTCAACTCGGATGCCACAAACACATGCTAATATGGAATTCCATAATAAATTAGACGCTCCTAATGTACCCTCCGTAGAATTATTCTAGCATGAACTGAGTCTATAATTTACAGCTTCCCACGAAGTTTGGGACCTAATGTACTATCTCATGATAAAATATTCCTCTAAGTATTATTTTAACCTCACTCCTCTCAGAATATCATTGCTTGAATTTAGGAATGTTTCAATTATATTTTTGAACATCTCAATCCATTTACATAACTTTAAAATTGTTACATATTTCTTTATAATCGCTAATATTAGCTAAAAACTAATTGACAATTAAATCATTTGAATCACTGAAAACATTCTTTCTGCGATTTGAACAACTTATTTAACCCTGCAGAGAAAGGATAATCGAAACAAAATGAACAGAAACTGAGGTTATTAAAAAACACTGAATAAAAAATGGGCATCTAATACAAAGACTTTTTGTAGAATTTTGAGAATTTGTTTTCTATTTTTAAGAATCTAGCAAGTTTTATATTGTAGAGGATAAAATTCAAGAAAGTCGCTTTTCACGTTATAATTCCTATCCCTTAATCTCGATTCTTTCCTCAATTGGAAATGGCAAATACACAGAATCTAATCTAGAAACATGATTGACTTGGAATTTGATTTTTCACTAGCTTTTCAATGTTCACTCTGCTCTGCAATTTATATCTAACAATAACTAAAATAAAAAAAGGATTCTGAATATAAATGATAAAAAATAATAGCAGAGTAAAATCAATAATAACAAGATTACCTTTGTTAGTGCATTCTTTTAAATTTTTATTTTATATAATGATGTGGGGTAAATCACTGCAAAAGAAAACTTGTGAAAGAACTATTGGAATAAAACAAACTTCAGTCCAGTGACAGGAAAAGATCATTAGGGGAGTGAAAAGTTTCGAGGGAATGCTTGAGTTTTCGATCTAGTTCTTGGGGCTTAGTTGAGAGTTTTTCTAATGTTTTTATTGCTGTTGTAGATATTGCATTACATTTCTTCACATTTAATCCTGAGATTTCACTTCATCTGAATGATTAAAATATTAAGATCTTTATATCCTGGAATCCCGGTAAGAAGAAAAGAATTCAAAGAAATTCAGAATCTGAATTCTCATTTATACGTGAATTTTCCTCCATCGAAAGTTCCACCATCGAGTAGACAAAAAAAGCAAAACCTGTTCCTTTTAATCGACTTAGAAAAATTTAATGGAAGCGTATTGGGAGGAATTAAAGAGTGGATGAATGCAAAAGAAAGAATAGAAAGGAAGAGAATAATGTCACTTTGAAGACGCAAAAGCTAGTCCTTTTAATCGACTCAGAAAAATCTAATGGAAGCGTATTGGGAGGAATTAAAAAGTGGAGAAATGTAAAAGAAAGAATAGAAAGGAATGAAATAATGTCACTTTTAAGGCGCAACTGTGAATTGAAATAACTTCTTTTTTTAAATGAATAAATATTGTATTACATTTATAACTTACAGGTGAAAAAAAAAATTTGGGTAAATTATGTGAACATTTTTTTTATTAATCTGTTTAACAGAACCATATTTTGACCGATTTCACATGAAATCTGTCTTGGAACACATTTAAATTATATTAAAATTATTTTTTAATGTACGTGCATGGATTACATAACCACAAAAAAAGTATCCGGAGCCAAAAAACGATCTATCCAGCATAGTCGAAATCAAATTTTTGAAATTTCCTGCCTACCTTTTTTTTGGTTTGAATTTGGATTTTTGGTTTAGGTTAAATTTTTACAACTTGACTGCTAAACATCTGAAACCGTCGTTAGGGTTTAGGGAAGGAAAGGAGATGTTTAGTAGCCAACTTGCAATTAGAAGGAATTAAAATAATCGAAAATAAAGCATGTAAGTATGAAACTAAAAATAACCATGACATAAAAAATTGAAATTTTGAAACTTATGTTGCACACGGAGGAATAGAAATCATGTAAGTGCACGCATTTTGTGGACGGATTAGAAAGAATTAAATTAATCCAAAATACAGCATGTAAGTATGGAATTAAAAATAACCTTGAGAGGTGTGTCTACTGCTCGCATTAAGAGGAATTAAAAAAATGGAAAATATGTTCGCCTGTATAGAACACAACACAAGTGGCGTTCGTTAAGGAAATAGAAAAGAATTGGTTTCGGAGATAAACCTATTCTTTCGTTGGGCACTTCTCTCGATGGAAAATTAGCACATTCAAAAAAATTAAATAATGCTCACTCTTTCGTTTAAATATTAAAGTATTAATTTTTTTGAATTCTCCTCTTCTTACCGGGATTGAAAGAAAAACTAAATTAATAGCAGTTCTTTAACACGACAAATTTTATAATAATTATACATTGTAGTCTATTGTGAGCAAAGTCTTTTATATGTTATTGTAACTATAAAATGCTGTTTATGTTTTTTCTTAGGTTCAAATTAAAAATTTAAAAGATCTACATTGATTGAAAATAATTTAGTTGAATAAAACTGAGATTGAAATAAAGTTGCAGGTTCGTAAACAAAAATAAAAAATGTTAGTAACCTACATCTTTGATCGAAAGATGGGATGTCGTTGTGGATTTATATTAAATCTTTCACTTTAATCTATCATATTTATTGAAAAGGGAAGCAAAAAGTAAAGAAAGAATAATCGCAGAATGCATCTTATATTGATGCCATGAATTCTCTGTTTGTGATAAGAGATTAGCCTGATAAATGAATTGTCTGTGCACGTGAAATCACATGTGAACGCTCCTTGACGAGAAAGTTTGGTAGAGGTCAGAAGTCTTAACAAAGTAATAATGAATAAAATAATAATTAGCAAAGAATAAACTTAGGGGGGGCATTGTGAAATTTTATCGTGAAGAAAATTGCTTTTTCAGAAAATCCACGAAAGAAACCGATTGGCTGGAAAATCAGCAGGCTTATTCGCTTCGTTGCTTCAGCTCAAATGTATAAACTTACGTTCAACTTGCTTTGTTCCATGATCTTGTAGCCTTTATGATTTCTTCTGCAGAAAAGAGCGATGACATTTTACATTTATAAAAGAATAATTAAAAATCTCTAAAGCAATGTTCAAATTTCCTTGAATACTTTCGTCAAACTTTCCTTTAGTTCATTTCATAAATATGAAAGTGGATATTTTATAAATGCTCTGAATTATCCTGGAAGTCTTCTATTTGGCCATTGTTGTTATGGTTTGACGAGAGGAGAAAGCGCGAGGAAAAGTTTAGTATTCAAATTCGAGAATAAAATTTTTCAATGGAGTTGAGCTCCTTAGCTTTAACTTTGATGATAAAGTTGTTAGGAAATTTTTAATTAACGTTCGAATGTCATTGATAGATGTTTTTATCCTCAGATAGTGAAACATTTGTACCGAAAATAGTAAATTTTGAAATAAAATCAGGAAGAAATGTGTCTCAAATAAAAATTAGCAATAGTTTGATAAATAAACCCCATCTGTTACGATAGCCACCATCCGTGCATAACCGAGACAAGCGCTGCTTAACTTCGTTGATCGGATGAAAAGCCTTAAACAACGCTATGTGTCTAAGCGGACGAACTTATAAGTATTATAAACTTATCATAACTTAAATGGGACGATGGTCGTGGGGACTAAGGGATAGGCTTTGCACCCAATCCGTCGGCTCACGGGTTCGATACCGCCTCTAATTACTTACAGGTACAGCCATTGTTCTTGGTAGTTCAGAACCCACCTTAAACTGTAGATCCCCCCCTCCGACCAACAAATAAGTGTGTAGTACACGAAGCGTCAGATTACTCTACTGTAAGATTAGCGTACGGGAATATGGTATTTCCGCACAGTTTCCGACGCCAGAATATTCCCACACGAAGATACCATATTCCCGCACGCTAATCTCAGAGTAGAGTAATCTAGCACTTTGCGCATACTTTAAAGACACGTAATATCACCACTTTCTTGCACTTTTTGCAAAAAATATCGTGTGTGACATGTGTGGAAAGCTGTTCCACACAATGTACTTTTTTCTGTGAAATAAAATAAATATAATTATTTACAGAAAAACTCATAGTGGAACGTTCTAACGCTTTTCTAAAAACAAATTGTATTGAACAAAGCTTTTTTGGATGAGAATCTCTAAGTCAATCCAATTTATGATTTATAGACTAAACTAATCAAGTCCTACACTGTTAAAAATTTCCGCATAAAACTTCCACTAAATGTATTGAAAATTTATTTCCGAAATGTAGGGTAACGCTACAATACATAATGTTGTAGTTTTCAAATGCAACGGATCATGCATTGATACATGGGTCGGATGAGGCGCATGCGCACAATTTTCGACTTATAAACGCTACAATACATGTATTGAAATTCTCGACGGTGACTTCACGATTTACGCCACTTACAATACATGTATTGCAATTTCGGCATTTCAATACCGTGTTTGCAATTTTGCCTTACGCTTGTATTGCAGAAATGTTGGAGAATTCCAAACATTTTTAACAGTGTAGTTAATCATTTACTCAAAACATTTTTAAATGCGATAGAAATAATATCAAATTTGCAAAATGAATGATTGTTTTTGTAAAATATATTGCTAAATTTTTATAGCGATAAAATCCTTGAAATTACTAATAGTTTTTTAAGAAAGGATATTTATGATATGTCTCACAAAAATGCAAAAAAATGGGACTTGTCGGTTTGCTCTCGTCATATTTATGTATTTTTTAGGAGAATTCGGTTCTACTCTGTGAAAAAGGATAAAAAATGTACAGTGGGTGTTAGAAATAGAGAGCAAGAGAGAGCTATTGGGGTCGATACTTTGGGTTCAGGTGCGGCTCGCCCAAACGTCGTCCCTCCCTCACATACGTATCCGCATTGCCGATATTTTTCAGCGAAAAGAGGTAAAAATTGAGATAAATCACCTCCTAGAGGTCATTAAATCCAATGTAGAAAAATGATGAATACAAAAAGAGATAAAAAATTAAGTTTTGCTTACCATTCCTTAATTCAAAATGTGGGCGTCCATAGTGTAGCCAAAAGCACTTTTTGTGGACAAAAGTCTGTCTACAATCCAATTTTTAATAGATTTTGACGTTTTTTTCAAATGAATGTAAGGCTTTCGGGTATATCGAGTCGGTACGAGAATTTTGATTTGGCTTGACAAAAATTTTTTATTCAATAACAAAATAAACAAGATAATGAGACGTGGACCTATCAGGAAAAGGATAAGAGTAAAATTAACGCGATTAACATGAAATTCCTGCGCGTAATCTGCGGCAAAACACTGATGGACAAAGTGACTAATGAGATAATCCTCAAAGAATTTGGTGTGGAAGAGACACTAGTTTACGTATTTGAACGAAATTTGCTAAGATGGTGTGGGCGTGTTGAAAGACTGAAAGATGAACGACTACACGGAAAAAATAAGTTGTCGAAACTTTACTTGACGAGTCACACATTCTAGGATAGGCCACGTTTTTTTTTAGGATCTCATCTAATTTTTATTAAAGAACCGCCGACTTTTTCGAAAAAGTGAAAAAAGTCCAAGAATTATTGGAACACAGTCTAAGAACATCAGTTCTCGAATTTTTATTTCGCAGATTTTGACAATGTTTTAAACAAGCATTCAATTTTTTTATAAGGTAGGTATTCACTTGTCCGAAATTTCATTTTCCCTAAAACTCATTTTGCCGAAAAAATCACTAGATTACTAGCCGCCTTCGAAACAATTATTGATAGATGGGCTTCAGCTTGCCAATTTTAATTGGCCAAGCAGAAGCCCATTTATCAATTTTTTCGAAGGCAGCTAGTAATCTAGTGATTTTTTCGGCAAAATGAGTTTTAGAGAAAATTGAATTTCGGACAAGTGAATACCTACCTTTTATAAAAAGTCCTCCGGATTCCAAAAGATTTGAAATACAATAACTCTAACACAGAAACGAATAACTGATTTATAAGTTGTCGAAGAATTCGTTAGATATCTATATGTATGCACAATGTAAAGTCACATTGGACGCTTGTGTTAACACGCAGTGACGCTCAGGTGAAGTGGTGTATGTATAAGTCTGAATGGAGTCGCGTTCACCGGCAATGAACAAATAAGCGCGGATTTAAATTTGGCTCCTTACTGGGATTTGTGCAAAATATTCAATATGTTAAGTTAGCCGTGGGGTCTAGTTGTTAGGGATAAGTTGCGTTCGATGCGTCATAGACAATATAGGTGTTAGGTAGTTCAAATCCCGCCGCAAAATTTGTTTCGATTTTTCATAGGTTCGTGTGTATCTGTAAAAATGAATATAACTTAAGCGTAAGTCTATGTAAATAGCAATATAGTAAATATAACCGCAAAATAATTTTTTTTTATTTGTCCATAATGTTTTCTAAAAACTCGTTAGGAGTCATCGAAAGTTTATTTGACTGGCTTCGAAGCATTAGTGTATCAGTGATTCAAGAACTCTATTCCTCTGGTCTTCACATTTTCATTGAAATTATTATGTACTTTCTGCAACTCTTGCTACTTTTTAAACATGCATCAATCAAAGTTTCTAAAGACGATACTTCCAATTTGTGACATACGTTTAGCCCTATCATAGAGTAGTTGACTTAATCATTCAAAATTTCAACAAGTGTTTCCGAAAAATAAAATGACTCAATATCCAAACAATTCTTTATTATTTTTAATAAATATTCGCTTTGAATAATGTTAGAAAGTTGTGACATTTTCTGAAATTTTTCACTTTTTTTCAACTTTTCACTTGAATGAAACTTTGCACATCTATCAAGCACTAAAAAATATTGAACCCGTGTTTTTTTATTTTTCCCCAATACGCTTTCTAGGAGTGGAAACCACCCCTTGTAAGGGTAAAAATCCAGGAAAATAGTGTAATAATTAAATAATTTAGGGGTGTTTCGCGCTATGTGGGGGGAAGAATATTCTTTTTCATTATTAATACTATCGAAAGCTATGCGTTAAGCAAAAAAATTATCAGGAATAGTATATTTGCGTCTTATAGAATTTTTTTGTGCCTTTAACCCTATCAACTCCCAATTCAGGGGTGTTTTGTGCCTGCAAGAGGGTTAATGCTACTTTAATTTTTTTTCCGCATGGAATAAAAATTTTTGGTGCAAAAGAATTTCTGAGAACTCTTTATACAATTTTCTTATAAGCGATTGACTACGTAAGTGCTTACAATAATTTCCCGGATTTGCACCCTCACAAGGGGTGGTTTCCACCCCTAGAAAGCGTATTCTTCATAATTATCCTCTTCTATATGGTATGTCTCTACGCTAATGCGAGGTAGTTGCATTTTTTTCTGAAAGTTTTAAACTTTTTTTCAATTTTTCAATAAGAGTGAGGCAATATTAAATGATATTTGATAAAAATACTTGTTTTATTATATTAATATCGTTCATAACTATCTTCTCCTATATTAATGCGTTGCGTTACGGTTTTTTCTAAGAATTTTTATTTCTTGTCCACTTTTTACTTAGTAAGATAATGATTAATGAGGGTTAACAAACATAAATATTTGAACGCTCATTATGGTTCATGACTATCTTCTCGTAATTTTTCAGATTTTCTCTAACTTCTTAGTTAGGGACAAATGTGGGCGCCCGCACGAAAAGGGCCCTTATGACCGGCACAAAGTTACGTAAATCATACAGAATCATATAGCCGGACAAGTTCTCGGAATTTTAAGCCCAAGATGAACCCTTTAGGTTGAAAAACGAGTCGCCGGGGCATTTTTGCAGTTGGAACTCTGAAAAACCGCTTTTCGAGTTGGCGAGAGCCTTAAGCGCACATGTTACACTTTTTCTTTGAAAATGAAATATACCCATTTCCGCTTGCTTTCAGGACATTAATATAGTGTCAAAAGATTCAGTATAGGTCTTAATATTACTCCCCACTTAAATCCGAAAATAATCATTTTGCACCTAGAATCGCCCTCAAGGGCCTTTTTCACGCGGACGTCCACAAATAATAAAGATTAATATTGATTTAAACAAAAAGGCTTCTGAGGAGAATTTATATTTAATATGATTCATATAGAAAATTTCACGAATACTTCACATATCTATTTTATTTCAGACAAATATAATCACAAAAAAGAAAGAGATTGTTTAAGGAATGGTTTTCTCTATTGGTTATGTATTATATGTTCATAACTAAAAACACAAAGCAAAGTAACAAATTTCAGAAAAAACCACAAATTTCTAATTATCTGAGAGAAAACAGTTATAGTTCAAACAATTATGTTTGTTAACTTGTATTAGTTATTACCTCACTAATTATTATTCGCGTGGAAATGGTCACCATGGTACAAAACACAAGTACCATGGCTCCAGTCTTGATTAAGCTTTTGCCCATAGTTGCAAATGTTTTAAGCCAATTTTATGACGAATTGTGTAAATTATATGGCTGTAAGTTGGTCTGACTTCAGGCCAACTATTTTACTCTGGATGCGAATTTTCATCAGCCTAATGTCAGGCCAACTTTGTCGAAGGTCGGTCGACATACCGAAATGATAAATATTGACCAATTTTGTTCGTCGACCATTGTTCCAACATATTCATCCCAGGGATCGCAACCTTTTAGATTGGACCCGAGGTTCACAGGTTCGTTAAGGGTTCGGGTCCGCACTGGACCCTTTGATTTCTCAAGGGTCCGAGTCAGGACTTTTAAAATTCCTAAAGGTCCAGGTCCGAACCCGGACTCTTTAATTTCTGAAGGGTCTGTTTCGAGACCTTTTAAATTCTTAAGGGTTCAAACCTGAACCCGGACCGTTGAGGAACCCTTTAATATCGGGTCTAACCAAAAAGTTTCTTTGATTTATAATTGAGAAATTTACAGTGACGATTTGAGAAAAAGAGTTTAGTTTGAGGTACCTAAATTATTGAGTTAACTTGAGATTGTGCAAAAGTTTTCGACGAGTCTCATACATAACACTGTCATCTGCGCATTAGAGTTCTATGGTACTTGCGAGTGCGCAGTCCACTTACAAGGCATTTATGACTGCGCAGTAAGGTTAGGGGATTTTTATAGATGCGCATCCATGGAATTCATGGATTTCACTGAATTATCGGAATTAGTGACCTTCATAAAATGTGCGGAATTCACGGCATTCATAGAATGTGCGGAATTCACGGCATTCATAGAATTCACGGAATTCACGTCATGCCCGGACCGGACCCGACGCCATACGAATTTCGAGGGTTCAGGTTCGGACCTAAACCCTTCAGAATTTAAAAGGTTCGGTTCCGAACCTAAATTCTTATGAAGTTAAAGGGTTTGGGTGCAGACATGGGCCCTTAAGAATTTAAAAGGTTTGGGGCTGGACACGGCCCTTAAGAAATATTAAAGGATCCAGTGCGGACCTGAACCCTTAAGGAACCTTTGAACCTCGGGTCCAACCTAAAAGCTTGCGATGAAGAATATGTTGGAACACTGGTCGACAAACAAAATTGGTCGATATTTATCATTTCGGTATCTGAACCGACATTTGACAAAGATCGGCCTGATATTGGGCTGATGAAATTGGTCATAAAATTAGCTTGAAACATTTTTTCAATGCATTCCGTAATTTCCCATGGTGGAATCATGAGATTCGGACACAAGCCATACTTCAGCCATACTATGGGCGAACTATGGGCAAAAACTTATTCAAAACTTGATCCATGGTACTTGTGTTTTATCCCATGGTGACCATTTCCTCGCGGGTATGTCAACCTAAGCGAAGACTGGACAAAAAATTGAATATTTCAGAAAAAACCGCAAATTTCTGGCATTATTGAAAGAGAATATTACGAAAAATAATGATCAATTTTTTGAATAATTATGTTTGTTCACTTGAATTAATTAGTTCCTCACTCTCATTGAAAATTTGATAAAAAATGGAAATTTTTTATTAAAAAACTGCTACTTTCTAGTATTATTCTGAGAGAATTTTATTGTAAATAATAATAATTTATTCTAAAAATTATTTCTGTTAAATTCGATTGATTATTGCCTCGCTTTAATTGAAAAGTTAAAAAAAGTTGACAAATTCGGAAAAAACGCGACTTTTTAAATGTGTTCTAAGAGAAAATTGCTGAAGATAATAATAAATTGTTTGAAAAATTAATGTAAACTTCTCGTTATCAGTTTCAAGTAGTACTATATGTATTATGAACAACGTGTGTTTTAAAAAACCGCAAAATAATTATAATTATCGCCAGAAACTCGTGAAACTCAATTTTTCACTGATGCGGTTTTTTGGACCTTATAAAAAAGACTTATGGGGGTGATATTTTCAAAGAAAGTTTTTATTTGTATTTTATATAGCTAATTGTGAGAGGAAATGTTGAGTTTCAACTCGATTAACCTAATATTGACGATTATGAATAAAATTTATAAAAACGTCTTTTTTTCATGGTTCACACAATACGCTGATCGCAATTTCGCTCTTTACCGCAGTCAAAGGGATTTACTGCTATAAAATATAAAAATTCATCAAATAAACTTTGAATCTGCTTCAAAGGAATACTTTTCAACATGTTCTCCTTTTAAAGATGAAAATAAAGAATTTCGTCCAGCTGCAAGGTCTTGACAAAATAACTTCCAAAATTTATTACTATATTCATTAAAGTTTCTTTGAAAAATACACTTCGAAAATTGCGAGAATACTGATGAAGGGTTTTTTGTTGTAATTTCCAAAACATACACACTTTCATTGAATTTTCGAATTTATTGCCCCAATTTAAGTTTCGGAATAATACATAAGATGTGAGTTAAATATTTAGGTCCACGATTCATTGAAGTACTAGAACTTCAACTAGTCACAAAAAGTTTGCATCTTTCAGACTAGAACCCTTTTATAATATTATTTAAAAAAATTAATTTTCTGTTATTCCAAAAAGTGAATAAACAAAAAATAGGGTGAGTCTAAACGTCCGAACAGTTCGTACTCTTTATGTATGCTTATAACACGTTCGAGTAAGAGGCATCGGTTTTTCTTATTAAAAAATTTAAATTTGATTGTTTGAGTTACGAAGTTTAATTAAATCAGTGTGAATATTTTCCATCTACTTATCCCTGACAGTTCGCATAATATCGTACAAATTCAAAGTCATTAAGTGTGCCATTCTGCCGGAAGCCATGCTTGTGGTATGGAACTAATTTCCGGTCTTGCTACGTTCAGTAGGACGAGTAAGCCTTAATTGTCCTAATTAAACAGTGCTTTCGTCGCACGTCTGCAGAGATAAAGTCTACTTCTATATGCAATATGGGATTTCTCTTAAGTTTCAGAGAACTCGAGAAACCACGAAGCCTCTTATCAACAATTTACATTCTCTCAGTGAAACTTTTGTGAAAACAGTAAGAATATTTTTACACCTCACAGAAAAAACTAAATGTAATCTTTACATCGATTTCAGAGTAATCTTTATCTGCAACAAAAATGAACTTCACATGTTAAGATTTACCCACCACATGGGAAATGGTTACCATGTCAACTCTATTAAATCTTGTTTGGTTTCAATGCGAAAAATTCAACTTTATCTAATTGAAAATTACCCGCAACAAAAATTCACTTCTGTTTTTTCTGAGCTGCTGTTACCCCAAAAGGAAAGAATTATATAAACAATTATGAATTATACTAGTCTATCGTAAAAATACAATTTCCAATTAGAAATAAATAAAAAATTAATTAAACGTAAATATTCGATCAAACCGGAAAACTGAAGAATTTTTTGTCGGGAACCTAAATATGTTCGAAGAAGATTGACAATATATAGGGGTCGTGCATAAATTACATAATATATTAGGGGGAGGGAGGAAGTCAACGTTTTTTCTATGCTGTTTTACATCGGGTTGGGGGTGGGGGTTACATGGAGAAAACAATGTATTACGTGAGTAATTTTTGAGTCTGCGAATCACATTTTACGAAATAATAATAAATGTATAAACAAAGAAGAGGTCATCCACTAAGGTGTTTTTCTGGAATGTTCATCATCCCCTAACCGCCCTCCATAAAAGTCTTACTAAGACCTTATAAACTTAGGGAACAAACATAGATACAAAATATAAATTATATTGATTACATAAACGTGCAACCTTGATGAAATTATTTCTAGAAACTAAAATGTATTAATAACAATAAGTACTTAGTTTTGCATGAGTATTATTTCATAATTTCTTCAGGTCCTTGAATATTGAATAGTTGAGCACACTTTGTGCAGTTCGAATTAAAAAAATATTCAGTATAAAATCAAAAAGTGTGCAAAAGAAAATTAACTGTATTGTTTAGTCAAAATTTCCAGATTTTAACCTTTTATTTTATAAGTATTAAAAATGAAGCTGTATGTTTATTTGAATTATTATACTTCTGCCTACTAATGATTAAAATTGCTATTTATTTTTCGGAAACTTCACGCAGTCTTTCCCATTTTTTCATTTGATTATTTTGTTAAAAAGTCAACAATTTTTTACAAAAATCATCCTTTTCGGTTGAACATTCAACTGTTTTGTTGAAAATTCGACTTTTTGGCTTGAAAATTTAACGATTTAATGTTTAAAAAATGTTGTTGATCAAAATTGTGTTGTTGAAAATTTAACTACTTTGTTGAGCATTTATCTTTTTGTTTATAAAATTTATCTCTTTGTGTAGAAATTTCATCTATTTTTCTGAAAATGTTGTTGTAGAAAATGCGTATTTTCGACTCCAA
The DNA here is from genome assembly GCA_932178445.1 of Andricus quercusramuli. Classification (NCBI taxonomy): domain Eukaryota; kingdom Metazoa; phylum Arthropoda; class Insecta; order Hymenoptera; family Cynipidae; genus Andricus; species Andricus quercusramuli. Next base: position 396,016 of record CAKNXH010000193.1, read on the forward strand.
ATTTCAATAATTTCATAGAAAATTCAATTATTTAGTCGAAAGCTGAAGAAATGTATTGAAATTAATTTTCTTCAGATACAGATTCATCACTTTAGTTGCAGATTCATCATTTTTATTAAAAATTAATTTCTTCTGTTGGAAATTCATTTTTTCAACTGCAAATTCTACTATTCCATTTTTGCTTGAAAACTGTTATTTTTTTGGTTGAGAATTCAACCATTTTGTTAAAAATGTATGCATTTTGATAAAAATGCATATTTTTTATTGGAAAATAATTCCTTTTGGTTACAAATTTAACTGTTGGGTTGAAAATTGATGTATTTTGATGGCTAAGTTTACAAATCTATCTAATTATTTTTTTGTATATTAAATTGACGTGTGCGAATTGACTCACGGGTTGGAACTCGGTTTATGGTAGAAGTGAATGAAGTGCGATTGTGATCAAAGTAAATTTGTAGAATCTCAACTTGCTTATTTAAATTTCGGCTGATTTTCATTTTTATAATTTAACATTTTTATTTCATTGACATAAAATGACAATACCTTATTCCCTCGCTGTCCCACGTAGATCTTTGATTTGGACCTTATTTCCCGGAACTTACTATTGGGTTTTCCCTCAGTTTTTCCAAGGTCTTCATATATACCTTGGCTTGAGTATGGGCTACTATATGAAACTTCTTATCTCCGGTGTTATTTCCCTGTTCTAGGTCACAGATCACTAAAAGTACGAGGATATATTCCAGCATTTGACGTAGCGTGCACTCTCATTTAGAAATATATCTTTCTTTTTATTTTTCTGGTGGAAGCATATTCTAATAAATATCACACTTTGGAAACTGTCCAGAACCGAGAAAGACATTTTATAAAATCAATAGAAACATTCTGAGACAAAGTTGTATTGAAACAAAAGCATCGTCCTCTTGCCTGTTTTGTTTTGGACCTGAATATATTTTTTACACAAACAGAATTATTTGACTGCAGGAATAGGTAAATTTAGTCGCATAAGGAACATTTTTACTGCAAAAGGATTCTCTGCTTCGACAAATGAAAATCCTCTCAACCTTAAATTTAAGTAAGAGGAAATTCCATTCACGTCAAGAAACATCCTTCTGTCACGAGAGGACATTTCTATGAGCGAAAGAAACGTAAAAAATAAGAACAATAAAAATTGCTATGATAAATAGTGGATTTCTGAAAGCATAGAATTTCAAACAATTTATTATATTTCTCATTTGAGCTTCAAAAGCTACGCATTTACGCAAAATGTAACAAAATTATCTGGAATTGAAGAAGTGAAATAATAATATTTCAGGCTTAACAGTTTATAGTTCATGATGCAAAAACTTGGCTTTTCTTGAAAACCGTAGGGAAACTGATTTCTTATATTATTCGAGAAACCTGAATTGGCAAGAAACACTGAAGCTTCATTAAAATAAAGTCAAATAAGACAAATTTATAAAATTTCGATAAAAAAATTAACAAGTGAAAAACTAGACTCGACTGGAACATTTCCAGTGAACGATTTTAGGACAGATGAAATTCAATGCATAAATGAAATTTGATTTGGCTGAAAAAATTTCAGAATCTGGATGCAATCCAGGAATTCGAACTCTGCAACTGTCATGGAACGTAATTCTCGTTATGATCTGCGGTTGTCTCAAAACCCTTATTTTCCTCTCAATGTCAAGCATCTGCTTTATGAATTTTTTTCCGCATTTTTACAAAATATTGTCTTTGAAAGAGTATAATTTCACAAAATTCATGGGTACTTTCGAATTTGAATAAAAATATTTTAAATATAGTTTATAAGAATATTCAATAAAGTATAAAGTTAATAATAAGATTTTTAATGTCAATTTCATCCTCAATTCTGCGTACTTATAGTTTCTCCTTTTGAATTTTAATTATTCAAACTATTTAAAACTAGAGTATAATCGATGCAAAGCAGTACTTTCCTAACTGAAAGCCATGCAATACTTACCCGATTCTTACCTTCGCGCAGTTTTTCTACGCAATAACTTACGTCCACAACAATTGAGATATCGAGTTAAACATTTGAGAAATGGAAATAAGAAACGTTTGTGTGGTCCTAAGTTTCTGGAAATACAAAAAAAAAACTTCTAAAAATAAATATTTTTAGAAATTTAAAAAAAATGTTGACTACACAAAAGTTCTTCGTAGTGAAAAGAAAAATTAAATTCAAAAATTTTTCATTTTATATCTCAATATGCGTGAACGTAGGTTTTCGCGTCAAAAAAGTCGTTAATGTAAACATAGGGTAGGCATGGTATGACCTTAAAACTGATTTTATAGAAGCTTCTTATTCACATTGATTTTCAAATAGTTGTTAAATATATAATAACGAAAAGTTCACACAAAGAATAATATAGTGAGATTTGAAGATGTTGTTTCCAAGACTCTTACCGATATCTAGATAATTGAAGAGTTCTTGTGCGTTAGGATGGTTCACAAAAAACTTTTTATTTTATTTTTCGCTAGCCGTATCACAACAGTTTGTCTTTCTGGGTAAAAGTGGTTACAGTCCAATATGTAAAAGGAATTTTTGCTAAGAGATGGATTTTTTTAAAATAGTCTGCACGAGGATGTCTCGGTATATATCATCAGTCACGGAAGCATTTTTTTAATGCAATCTAGTGATCCGATAAGAGCAGTATGCCTAATTTGACATATTAGACAAAGCTTGGTTTCTTACACCTCTATCCACGGAGTGGGTTGCAGCCAAGTGCATGATCGGGGCACTACACATGAAAGTGGGATCCGAACCACCAGAACTTCGGTAAAAGTACATAGAAAAATTTCGAGAGGTATCGGCTTTTTTTCTTCTCAAGAAAAGTAGAAATTGTTTAACGGTATGTTTGTTGTGATTATAAGTAAATATAAAACATGATTTTATATAACCTAAGTTATTCTTTCTTTCTCCTATTTATGTATGTACACTGCTATTTTATAAAAAATGTTATGATAAAGATAACATTATTTGATTTTTTTCTATTGCACGGCGCCAAATATTTTGTTCATTCGGACATAAAATGAGAGTCCTGTGCTTTGTGTAAGTAACCATTTTTATTTATAAGATATTTCTCTGAAACTAATCCGTTCATTTAAAAATAATCTGAGACTGAAAAATGTTAATTTTTGCGTGAATTATATGCCCGAAACCTCTCAAAAAAGTGTTCAAATCTGCAATAATTAGAAGAGTATTGTCTCGCCCACATAGAATCAAGCAAAATTATTAATTTTGCACAAGGTAATTTTTTTGCAGTCAGCTTAAAGCTGCCACTCCCTAGTTGGGCGATATATTTCGAGTAGATTTGATAAAGTTATAACATTGTCAAGGTTCGACTTTTTCTAGTGTGATATTACGAAATGATGGACATGCAATACAATGTTTAATAGGTTAGAAAATAAGGACTACCCTAAAGTAGAATATAGCTGGAATTTTCAAATAAAACACAGCCTGCCCTTCTACCAAATAAGCATTTTGTGTTTTCAAGTAGCATAAGTTGTTCTAAATCAAATATTATGGTATAAGTAGGGCAAAAATAGTATGAACTAGTATACAATGGATTTTAATGAAGCCAGGAGAAGTATCAAGTGGTAAAAGTAGTTTTAAGTCAGACGCACTGGATATCAAATATAATTATGTATAATTAGGATTAAATCTAGTTATAAACCAAATTATTTGTGCAGAATATCTAGTTTTCTAGCAATTTATACGTTCTTGTCTGAAACTCGAGGATTTTCAGGCTCCGGCAAGCTGTAATCGAATCAACGTTTGAAAATAGCAGGAAGCTATGCAAGAGAAAATTTGCGAAGGAGAATGGAGAAGAGGAAAATATACGTTGACTGTACGAGATCTAGGGAAAAACATGTATATAGTGTGTGCATAGGAGCAAATTGTAGAGTTCAGTTCCATCCCTCTAAATCCATTTTGTAACTTGAGATTCTAAACATTTTCACGGATAGATTCGCATAGTGCATGGCAAATTTCTAGTGGTAAGATTATTGTAGAAACGGTAAATTCCTTGAAGTGAAAGGGATTTCTCGCGCTTTCCCACCTCTTGAATTTGAACGAGAGTTTCTCAAACCAGCGAGACGTAATGCTGCACAAAATAACGTCCGATTTAGGTGGAGCAAAAGGTTAAAATTATGAAGCTCTGCTAAAATTAATGGAAAACATCTCTTAAGACCAAATATCCATTAAAGCCAGTGTAATTAATGGAGGTTCGAAATGTAGAGAGGTTTATAGTCGCTTCATGTGATTCAATATACAAGGTGTTTATATTGAATGTAAATACTATAAATAGAATATTAAGAAATACTTGCAACAATGAAAACTGTTAAATAAATTCATATAAAAAGGGTTAATTAAATTGACAAATACCGATTTAAATTCTATTAAGGATGTTCTAGGTGAACACTCAATCTCAAAATTAATCAAATTTTAATTTGATTGATAAAATCGACAATAAGGTCCATTGCTAATAATTGTAATGTATTTCAGAGAAGAAACCTAAGAATAGGGGAAAGAGTGTATCACTAATTTTCATTTTTCCAAGCATTCAAAACAATTGTTATTTACATTTATATTTTCCATGTGTGATCTCACATTCTGCGTTAACCCCTCCCACTATGTAACAAATCGTTACAAAACCTGTCCCCCCGTCCCCCTCTACGCCTTTCTTTGTGACGTAGTCTTTTGAACATCCCCGAGTAGAATTGAAGAAAATCCTTTAGAGAAATGAAATGATCTCCCTGTAACGAGAGACCTTTTTTGGAAATCTGCTTTGCGACATCCTCACATTTGAAGTGCAATACTTTTGGAAACGTTTTAATCCAACTGTTTTTGTACGGCTATTGTTAATTAAAATTGAATGATTATTACGACTTTTTTTATAAAATTGAAGAGAAAAATCAAAAACGCTTATTTTTATTTTCTAAAATTCGTTACAATTATTATCAATGAGCCTTGTGTAATTTTGAGCTTGAATATACACTGAGTTCATCCTAAGAGCCCTGAGCAACGTTTTTAAAGCTGTACAGAATTTTACGTAAGTTCAATTTCAAAACATAAAAACAGTAGATTGCAATTTTTCAATATTGCAGAGATTTTTCAAAAAATAATCAATACATCCGTACGGAAATTTTTTTGAAAATTTTGCAATAATATTTTTTGGAAATTTTGTAAGTGTGTAAGTTAATTAATTTTCTGAAGTATTACTAAGCCGAAATATCTCAATTATGTGAAATCTCAAATTTCGTGGATTTTCTAGAGTTAAAATAAAATCATAGTAATTACACAGTCTCGTGAATCTTTTGGAATATCCACAAAATATTCGTTTCTCTTTTTAAAAAATTTGCAGATATCTCGCGGTATATTTTTTATTAAGAATATTTCTTCAAAGTTCTACAAATAATAGTTAAGTTACATCAATTCTCATTTGACCCAGACCGTTTTAATAAATGACTATCTGTGGAATCTTGGGACTGTTAAGGATAAGTAGATTTTTTATCATAATATTGATCCAAAGTTAATTGGAATCACAATAGAGGAACCATTTTATGATATTGCCAATCTCTTGTGATTCAACTGATAAAGAAGTCTTTGGAATGGATGAAACCCGTTTTTCCCCTCAGCATTTTCTAGCGAAAAGCACCCAGAGAAAATGGCTAAAAAAGTAAACATTCCTAAAGTCTCTTCTACGATCCAACTAACATTATTAAATTCTTTCAGTCGATTGAATTGTAGAAGAACAGTGATAGGGAATTGCGCGTCTACTTACCCTGAAAATCAGTACACACAATTGATTCTTTGAAATACTGAAACTAAAACTCTGTAAAACTTTTTTTTATAATTGAGTTTAAATTGATTAAAGCGAAGCGTTTCTATTTTTAATCAGTTTATTTCATCTCAAAGTAACATTTGAAGAAAATTCGTCTATTGAATTTATTTATTTGAGTTTATTTGTTGAGTAGGAAAATGTATTTAATATAGAAACTTTCGTTTCAAAAATATAATATATTTATTAATGAATTTTGATATTATTCAAGTGCTTGGTACTTTATTAGTTAAAAGTAATTTGACATGGTTAACGTTACATCAAGGTAATTTATTCTCAACCGAATATCCTCCAAAAAGAGTGATTAGTTATAATCACACCATTCAAAACAAAACTATCGCAGCTTTAAATTATTGAAATTATAAGTAGAGGGTCTTGTAAATTTGTAACTAGCTTTTTTTCTTAAACTTTTAAGAATTTTAGAAATTTGAAAAAATCGAACGTCTCGAAGAAAATAGTCTTAATATAGATTTCCGAATGTAGACTGTATCAACTATATTCTTATATATTCTTATATTCAATGCCGTATCTCTATATATTAGTGAATGAAGATAAGACGCTCTAGCGAAATGGAATATAGGGGACCATATCAAGTCACATATGGTGAGACTTTTTTTGGCATATCTCACTAGCGGCATCTCTCACCCAAGAAAAATGTTAAGTCATCCTCCAAAGTGGCGAGAGCGGCATGTCTCCCGCATCACATTGCCACATCTGCACCTTGTCTCCCCAGCCATATTTCTCCCTGTGGCATCTGTCCTCCAATAGAAATTGGAAGTCTTGATTATCAAAGTAAAAAAAGTGCGACAGGTCTCCCTAACATCTGCGACTTCTCTCACCAATGGCATCTCTCTCCTAGAATGAATCTTACGGGTGAGATCATAGTGTTAAGAATGCAGCTTGTCATATCTTGAGGCACTTTTGCCACTTCGCAGGTTGACTTGATACCTTTATTAGGTAAGAGATTCCTCAGGGAGACTTGCCGCTGGTCTAACAAGCTGCAGATGTGGCAATTAGGTTCGGGAGACATGCCGCACTTTTGCCACTTTGTTAAAGATTTTAATTTTTTTTAGTGAGTGCTGCTGCAGGGAGAATTGTCGCAGGTGTAACAATTCGGTTCGCTAAACGTGCCGCAAAAATATAAATTTTCTGGGAAGAGATGCCGAGGTGAGAAATGCCGCAAAGAGAATTGCCATATGGACCCGAATATAGCTGATACTCAACTTATTCGGACAATTTTCTTTGGGCCAGTCGAAATGTGAATCGAAGACACGTTCATGTATTGTATATTTACAATAATTTGTAGTCAAATTAGAATAAGATAAAACCTAAAGACATTTAGGAGTTTAGAAATATAGATTTTTATAATTTTCAAGCTTTTAGTTTCAAGCATTAAAAAAAAAGTCTAATAATTTCAAAGATATAATCAATAACATAAAAATTTTGAATTGAACATTTACGAATACCTACTTCAAAAATCGATTTGTTAAATATAGACAACTTTAAATATTATATTTGGTTAATTTTCGACAATGACCGAATTTTGGAAGATTCTTCAAAGAAGGCTTTTAATATCTAAATTTACAAATTTTTAATTATAATCAAGCGCCCCAAACTGCATTGCATTTTACTGTTACAAACTTTCACAGTTCTGCACTACTGAGGGCGCTACAATACAACACACCCTCAAAAAAATCTTCTGTCACTGATATATCGCACACAAACTCATTAGAACTGTCAAGAAGGTTTTAAGCCACAAAAAGAAATAAATATTTATTTGTTGGTAGGATAAAGAATACAAAATTTATTCTTCAAAAGCCAAAAAATAAATTTCGTGAAAAATAAATATTAATTTAGGGAAATATCACGTAAAATGAGAGGTGGGAAATGTCAAAATTGGTAATGAAATGAACGATAAGCGTAGATTTTTTGCTTTTTTTTTTTTGCTCTCCGAGAACATATGATAAGTGTTTCAAAAAACTACCCCTAAGTCATACATACCTACCCATCGTGACCAAAAATGTTCTAAAAGTGTAAAAACAACCTTGAATAACGTACACGGAAAAAATAAGTCTTGGAACATTTCGTAGATTCCCTGGCGGACCGAACGAACGGAGCGGATACGCTACAGCGTATCCTTATAGTATCCACATCGTATCCTCTCCGTATCATGCAAGAAAAACTCATTAAAAAAGGAAGATGAACATTTCACTTGTTGAAATTCGGATTCTACGTGAAATTTTACGTTAAAAGGTCACGGAGTAATCGCAATAGTTTTTCTTGCAACATTAAAAACTTTAAAAAAATATAATACTTATCGATAACGTGGGCTGAATGCGACTTCAAACGCATCGTCGACGAATAACGCCTATGAAGTACTACTGAATGACGATGCGTTTGAAGTCGCCTTCAGCGCCCTTATCGATAAGTATTATATTTATTAAAAGTTTTTAATGTTGCAAGAAAAACTATTGCGATTACTCTGTGACCTTTTAACTAAAAATTTCACGTAGAATCCGAATTTCAACAAGTGAAATGTTAATCTTTCTTTTTTAATGAGTTTTTCTAGCATGATATGGAGAGGATACGATGTGGATACTATAAGGATACGCTGTAGCGTATCCGCTCCGTTCGTTCGGTCCGCCAGGGTTAGTGCTAGACTTCAGGACGGGCCATCATTTTTATGAAGTCTCGTATACTTTCTATAAAGTGGTCATACATTTTCATGGAAAAATGAAGAAAAGTCATGGAAGTTTTCAACCGCAGTCAAGAAACAACAGGCTTGGAATTCTTATAAAACAGTTTACAAAAAAAATATATACAGTCATGAAGTGGCTATAAAATAACTTCATATTTGCAAAGACTTGAATTGAATGAATACGTGATTCAAAAACTAAGAACTCGAACGCAAGTCAGAAAAACAGTCCATGACTGTCTGCGAGAATTTTCAGAGGCGCGCTCAGTGGGGCTCAGAGACAAATTCACATTGGTATGATTGAAGTAGACACTGGTCAAAAAATAATTTTCCGTAGAAAATTATATTTTTCCATTAAAAAAAAAATTGTTCAATTAACTTGTTATGCAAAGTCAGTCTTGCAGCAAGTTGTCTAATTCGCAGTCCTCACTAAAATTCTTTTTACGCGGCCACGCAGTTTTCAGCTTTAGCAGAACGCCAAGATTTTTTACTGTGTTTTCAGCCCGATCGATTAGCCGAGGGGCTTGCGCGGTTAGGAATGAGTTGCGTTAGTCTCGTGTCTAGGATAGGTAGTTCGAATCCCCGCAGCGTGCGTCCGATTTTTTAGAGCGTAAAAAGCGAGCGATTGATATAAGTAATAATTGTGTGTGTTATAATAATATTTAAATAAATATGTAAGTTAAAGATAATAATATTATAAATTTAAAAAATAATTTTTTATTTTTTATTAGCATAAATGGCTAGCTTGACAGTCTACGAACCCTTCCTTGACTGTCTCCGAGAATTTAATATTGGAGTGTTGAACGGCTTACAAATTTTTCTGTGATATTTTGTTGATGGAATCTAGGAGTGCTTCACTGACTATGCTGGACACAATTTAAGAAGTCTTTTATTTCTTCAAGCACTATTTGCATGATTTTCCAATACGATATTTTCAAATTATCAAATGCTTTTAGACCTATCCTAAAGTCACAGACTCGGTCAATGAAAATTTCCAGCACTTTTTTTTCCGTGTAGATATGACTCAGAACTTTGAACTAATTATTACACACTTGAAAATTCACCCCTTTTAAAATTTCTCCCAAAAACTACACTTCCAAGTAAATTCATGTAGCGGAACTTACATATACTTATAAAACGCGTAAAAAATAATAGTATTTAGAAAACAGCGGGGAGACTTTTGCTCTTTTTTCTCTGCGATGGCCAATATAAAATGTCATAAAAAACTACCCTGAGTGAAACGTATCAACATCTCGTAACTGAAAATTTCCTGAGAATATAAAAACAAGATTAAATAATATAAAGATGACTTAAACCTTCAAATTGACTAATTCCTTGTTGGAAATTTATGTATTCTATAATTTACCCCGTAAGTATTAACTAACGAATTAGTCGAATTTAATTAAATTAACAAATAACTGTACAGTTTACTGAAGATTAAGTGCCCTGAAAATAGTTTTCATCACCAGTGTTTACATTATTACAGGTAAGAATTTCGCATATATTATTCAAATGATAAAACTATCGTTAATTATTATATTGACGTTGAAACGGAATTTAAACTCCGAGAGTTCCAGATTATTGAGGTACTCAAATAATAGATTACCGATCTTTTCGCTCCACAAAATTGAAGTATCGGAATTTATAAATTAAAATTTTTTAATTTCTGAAAAAAGATCTTCCTCCTTCGCTACGGTGGGAATTGAACCTCACTTCTTCTGATTGGCAGTCGGATGCATTAACCACTAAGCTACTAGAGAGATCGAAGGCAGATACTTTTTTCAGGTATACGCTTTACATAGCAAGGAGTTGTGTTTGGAACACAAGTTAGATTAGAAGGAACCTGTATTATCATCATCGAAAAAATGAAAAGCGTATATCTGAAAGAAGTATCTGCCTTCGATCTCTGTAGTAGCTTAGTGGTTGAAGCACCCGACGGGCAATCGGAAAGACTTGAGGTTCGATTTCCACAAGAGGGAAGGAGAAAGATCTTTTTTCAGAAATTAAACATTCTTAATTTATAAGTTTCAAACTCCATCCAGTCTGAAAAGACGTCAAGAATTTCTGTTATTTAAGGAGTGACCTTAGATGAGATCGATATTGTTGATTTCCATTTTCACAGTAAGTGAATTATATCTACGCATGATCGACCGTTACCAATTCAGATGATAATACAGATTCCTTCTAAAGAATCGGACTTTTTTGCCAGTCGAATTCGAAGTTCCAGATTATTTTGCTACGCGATTAACAGATTCCAGATTTTTTTGCTTCTTGAAATTGAAGTACTAGATTTTTTTCCTCTTCGAATTCAAAGGAATTTTCTAAAATTTTCAAATCCTGTTCAAAATATACGTATAGAACCTAGTAGAATTTCTGTTTGGAATTCCATATGAATTACATATTGGTAACACCCACATAGATTTGTACAGAGGTCGAGCATAGCTAGATGTCTAAAAAATCCTGTAAGAAATCTCTATATAGAAACTAGTAGAACTTCTATTTAAAATTCCAAATACGTAACATATTAGTGAAATCCATATAGATCAGTATAGTATCGGTTAGTTCAGAGCATCGATTGGTAAATTATGAAGATTGTTTGGAACAAATGGCTTGTAAAAATCCGGATGAAAAATGCCATTTTAATGATTGTGAAAAATGAAAAAATATAGATAAATTCACGTATTATTTGCAAGAGATATCAAGTGAGAGCAATATTTTGGAAGTGGAATTATCATCCTGGGCGGCAACCGATAGATGTACATTATTAACCTAAACTCTTTCTTCGAACGATTTTGTAGAACAACTAATGGATAAATTGGTTACCTTGAAGTCTCATTTATTTATTACAAAAAAACAATTCGAGTTTTATGAGTTCGCAAAAAGCAATTTAAAACCTGGAAAACTGCTACTCATTTTAGATTTTTCTAAAAATTATAAATTTGTTATTCAGAATGCTGCAGAGGCATTCCATTTTAACAACGATCAGGCTACTATATTTCCAGAAGTTTACTATTACGTAGAAAAATCAGAGTTAAAACATAGGAGTTTGATATTTCTGTCTAATTGTACGAAGCATGATACAGCTGCTGTTTACACCATTCAAAAATTGTTGGTTCCCTACCTTATAGAGAATCATAGACCAAAAAAACTCATTTATTTAGTGATGGTGCTAAACAGCATTTCAAAAATAAATATCAAATGATCTAATAAATCTAGATAAATCATGAAAAAGATTTTGATGTTAAGACTGAATGGCATTGCCATCCAACATCACACGCTAAAGCTCCCTCGGATGCATCGCCAGCATCATTCAAAAGGGAAGCTGTTAGATATAGCTTGCTATGTAAACCCAAAGAAGCAATATTAACCGCTCAAAGACTTTTTGAATGTTCGAAAACAAGGTTTCCAAACACCATACAAACTTTTTATTACAGTCAACAGGATTATCGAAAGAGTGTCAGGTTTTTGAATAAAAAATTCGAAAATCCTCCAGCTGTACCACAAATAATGAGGAACCATGCGTTTACTGGTAAGAAAGAAACATCAGTACTTAAAAGATTTTTATCTGATGAAAACTGCACTGAGCTTTTGTATGAAAAAATTTAAAAAAAGTGAACAAAAAAATGTTGAAATTTTTTATTAACATTTAAAATAAAGTTTTAAAAAATTGAAAAATATTACAAATTCTGCCAATTCAATTACGAAAATTACCCGCCATATTGGATCTGACATCTTGAATATCAAATCCAAACTCGTATTCGTAGTCAGCGATCCCGAAAACCCTCGTATACCAAATTTGGTGAAAATCGCTTCATTTTTTGAAATTTTGACCGCCATATTGGATCCGCCATCTTCAATGTTGTGAATCTATACTTACATTCGTAATCAGGGAGCCCAAAAACCCCCAGGTACCATGTTTGGTGAAAATGGATTGATTTCTCAAAAGTCACCACTTGCCACGTGGTTCTGGACGCCATATTGGATTTTACCTGAGAAGAAAAAATTGGTACTATATGGGCTTTGAAAGAAGAGTTCAAGACCTTCCATTTGAGATGCTGCAGACCTCAATAGGGTTGATGATGCTTGTTTTATAATCCATTTAGTAAAAAAAAGTGCTGGTCACGTGGTTTCGGCGGCCATATTTGATCTGCCATGATGTTTCAATAAAAACGCCACTCGAATTTTGAAACTAGACTTCGAGACCTTTCGATATAATATAAACTAGCTGTGAATTCGATCTTGAGTGTTTCCACATTGTTTATATTTATAATTATATGGTGCTTATTTCACGAGCACTTTGCTTAATCATAGAGGAAGCATTAGTTATTTTTTTCAATAATAGACAAACCAAAGTCTTCATTTTGCTCAATTCAAAAATAGAAATTTACAAAGTAATACAAAAAATGTTTTAAATAGAAAGACAAATCAGACAAATCAAAACTTGTATTCGAAACGATAATTTTTTGAGCTGGAAAAGGGAAAGGAAAAATTCTGTCACACCCTATCCCTTTCCCATCTTTATGATTTCTTTACAAAAATTGTCAGAATTACTCTATTTGAAAATTTATGATCAAAAAGTCTTTTCTATTCAAGCTTCAACTTTGAATTATGTCGATGAAAAAAGTTTTTCTGTTTAAAACTGATAATTCAGATATTATAAATGAGCAGAACTTCCCTAATCTTCAATAAAGTGTATTATATAGATCAATCGATTTGCCTTGAATAAAGAGATTTTTTCCGTTCTTGCATCAATTTTGAATTATTTTACTGAAAAAAGTTTTACTATAAAAAACCGCGTTTTCAAATATTATGCATTACCAAAGCTTTCTTACTCTTCAATAAAATGTGTTAATATTGTAGGTCAATCGATTTGTCTCGAATCAAAACATCTTTTCTGTTCATGCATCAACTTTGAATTATGTTAATGAAAACAGTTTTACTATAAAACCCCGATTTTCAAAATATATATATTACCATAACTTCCCTATTCTTCAATAAAATGTATTGATATTATAGGTCAATCGATTCGTCTCGAGTGAACAAATCTTTTATGTTCTTGCATCAACTTTAAATTATGTTAATAAAAACAGTTTTACTATAAAAACCCGATTTTCAAAATATATATATATTATCATAACTTCCCTACTCTTGAATAAAATGTATTGATATTATAGGTCAATTGATTCGTCTCGAACCAAGGAATCTTTTATATCCTTGCATTAACTTTAAATTATGCGACTGAAAAAAGTTTTATTATAAAAAACCAATTTTTAAAACATTATTGAGTGCTTAAGAAAAACGCAATAAACATGTTTAGAAATCCTTCAGTCAGTTTCAAGATAATAGTGAGGAAAATAAGCTCTCCAGATTTCACCAATTTATCTGTAACCGTTTTCAAGTTATCGTGTTCACAAAAAAGCGTGACATCCACACACACATCCACACACACACACATCCGGACAATTGCTTACAACATTGTATTAGACATTTTTAAATTAGGTAGGGTTTAATTTAATGAATTTAAAATTTTTGGAAAATGCTACCATTACAAAGCTTCCTCTATGAGGAAGCAAAATAATATGGAAATTTGGAAAAAAAAGAAATATGGCGTTTTCCATTTTTCATTTTGCCTTGGTGGTAGCGCTGAGTAGACGGACCTTAAACACATTGCAGTTTGGGGGACCTGATTATAGCTTATTTTTCTTGATTGTTTCAAACTTGAACTCTTCATTTTAAATTAAGTCTTTAACTTCTTTACTGAACATTTTCTTGTATTGATTGTAATTTTCTACTATGCCTAGACTTTAAAATTATTTTATTATGAATAGTTTAAAGTTAGAGAGATGCAATCTGTGAACATTTTGAATAATTTGAAAATCGAAGTTGTTTGAAGTTACTTGGGTGTCGTGCAGAAAAGAGGTTGCACGTTTTTTGTTTGTTTATACCTTCGCATCCCTTTTGGCTTCAAGGCAATTTTATTCTTGTGTTTATTTAGGCAAAGGAAAAACGTGTGACGTACATATTAAGAAAAGTTTTGGATTTCGATAATCGCGAGATTTCAAGCCTGGCAGTTGGCTTGGGTTCGATCAAAGCCCACCGTGCATGTTGAAGCTGTAAATAATTTCATTACAAATTTCTTGGCTCTAATTTATAATTTAAATCCTTCGGGGATGGAAAGAGGTAAAAAAATGTGCGTGTTCTTGAATTTTATGGACAACCATAATTGCGTCGTTGCTGACACGCCATGCTCATACATATTCAAAGGTTTAGTCAAGATCACGAGACACATCTGGTTTTCGAGACAAACTAAACACAAACCTTCTCACCCTCGTACCCATTAATTGCAATGTGATTTGAATTTAAGGTCAAGTAATCCACTTGAGAATGTTGACCGAACTTGAGCACGTCAAAGTACTCTAAATACATAATATTGCTTACACCATTTCCATAATTTAGTTCCCCAAACAGTAAAGGTTATCTGAAAAATGATCAAAAACTGATTTTAATTTATTTTTAGTTCATCAATCTAGGAAGAATTACTAAAATATCACAGTTTTTATAACGAGAAGGTCTTTTTTGAATTAAATAATTTATCAATTTTTAATTGTTGAATGTAGTTCAGACATATTTTGCTACTTCTTTTTATTACGACTGCAACTATTTCTGTGCAGTACTTATTTCTGAATAACAAATGCACATTGAATGGAATGATTTTCATTTATAATAATTTAAAGATGAATAAATAGAAAAATAGGATTTTAAATGAATGCGTATAAAATAAAAGATAAAATGCAGTGTTTGCAGTATTAATGATCAATGCGTAAACACCCTTCGCGAAATTCTAACAAGGTAAAATATAAGCTTCAGGTTGTCTTATTGATCGATTCGGAGGGCATTCGTATCTCCTGGAATGAAACCTGGAAACGCTCCTTCGGATAAGGTCAAGGACTAAGAAACGATGGACATCCTTCGCTTTTAAAAATTTGCATGACATGGTCCTTATCCACCAGAATTGGCATGTCGCTGAATAAAATACCTTTCCATTTTACTAATTTTACCTTTATAATCTGAACTGATTTGCATTTATAATGACTCGACCTTTAACTTAAATAGTTTTTACGACCAGGCACGCACATCCTGAGAAGGTGAAGTCCTAATAATGCTAAGCGATAGTAGGCGGAAAAAAAATCAAAGGAAAATAATAAAGCATTTTAATCTTATGAAAACAGTTATGCTATTTCTGTTACAGCAGATTTTATTCTGATTAAACTTCGCTCGATGTTGGGGGAAATTTTTTAATATTTAGTGCCAAGTGATACTTCAGAAATAAGTTTTTTTATATCACCACTGAAACATCATTTGGCTGAAAACTTAGAAATGGGAAAAAGGATAAAACATTTTTTTATGTAATGTCTGCCTGGAGGTATGTTCTTGTTTAAGACTTCTTATAGAATATAAAATTGAGGACTTCGTAATGTTAAACATTTTTTATTTTAAACTTCTTCTTTGTAATTTTCAATTTGAGTCTTCAGAACTGGACAATTTTAAATTTAGAATGATAAAAATTGGTGAGATTGAAAATAAAACATCAAAAATTGTTGAATTATTATGGTTTTTAATGTAAAATTGGAGCGTGGTATGCTAAACGGTGCTAAGTCTAATAAACCTGATTTTACAGGAGAGACAAAAAAGCTTTCTAGAGGAACAATCTACAATCAAAAGAGTAAATTATTTTTTGTATAGGGGATGGATCTGTTTAATAACTATTGCATGAAAAATAGAAGGCGCTACATTTGCATGAAATAATGTAATTCAAAAATCTTACTTTTTTCTATTGAAATAGGCGTAAAAAGACGAGTAAGTATGATTTTTGAAGAAAACTCAATTTCGTCCAAAGTAGACTAAGCACTGTTTAGCTTCCCCTTCTTCAATTGACCAATTATTGTTTTCAAATTGGAATTATTCATTTTGGGAAGTTTCCAGCTTTAAATCGTGGCACTATTAAGGTTTCCAATTTGCAATAACTTGACGGATCTACTTCAAATTAATTGTGAAGAGCTAAAGGTTCAACCTTTCATTTGCGTTTCTAATTATAACACATGAAGTTTGATTCATATCGAGCAATAGTCGCAATCGAGGAAGTTTTAATTGCTGCTAAACCTCTCATACACTTGAAATCTTCTCGTGACAAATTTAATGAACGAAACTCATCCAGATACTTCTATAAACATTCGATGTGAATAAAATATCTATGTACTCATTAAATTTATGTCATGAGCAATGGAAAGATCAGATTTTTATCTAATGGTTTCTTTTCATTCATAGAATTCTAGTTTTAACTGATCTGCTGAAAATAAAATAATTTTCATTCACCTTTTTGAATTATTTATAATGCTATTTATTCGAAAATTGAGAAATAACAATATTTTTTCTTTTAAGTACATCATACAAAATAGGAATGTAAATATGTATTGAGTCATATGAGCTTTCTTTGTTTTGGTTGGTTGTCAGCCTTGTCAATGAGGAAAAAATATGGATGTTCAAAAAAAGTCAGATAATATTTCGATTACAAGACGCTGAATGGATTTTTTACTTTCCCATATTTTACATTTCTTTTGATATTCAAGGTACGTAAAATTTAATTCAATCCTGATATTGACAGTCTTGCAAGCTTCGAGAGTGCATTCATTTTTATCACCAAACTGTCAGAATTTTCAAGAATAAAACTACGACAGAATGACTCATCTGGGGTGGATTAAATGAATTCATTACTTTTCACTTTGTACACATTTTTTGAAATGCTGATTTTTGGTTGATTTACCGAAATGTTTCCTAATATATTATACAGGTATCACAAATTGTACTCTCGAATTAAACAGACGAATTTTGTTCTGTATACTTTAAGGTTATGTTTATTCTTTCTGATGCATATATTTCTGTAAAATTTTATTTAAAATTTAAAATATTAAATTATTTCTTTAGGATATGATACATTTAAGACAAATAATATAAAGCCAGAAAGCTTTGTTTCAATGTTAACTAGAGGTAGAAATTTGTACAAAATTAATTTTCAAATTAGATGTTAATACATTTTTTATGAAGTTTGAAATTATAATAATCTGAGTTACGTTTAAGTCTATTGAGCTGCTTGGAATGAAATAAAGGACTTTTAACTAGCCCGAGAATAAAAAAAGGAGATTAAAATTATACAGAAAATTCTTGGAACATGGGCGACGAGTGTAACGTTTTGAGTCACAGAATGGAGGATATAGAAAGTTTTGCTCGTAAGGATCTTAAGAAGAGTGAAAAAGAATTACCCAACAAGAAACACGTACGAGAGACTCCTCCTGGAGAACCAGGCGAAGATAAACTTCAAACTCTGGAAATTTTGCACGTGGAAAATGTCCCCGAGGTACAAAAAAAAAACAGAATGAGACAAAATTCAGAGAAGTATGATTAAATGAACAAAATATTGTTAAGAGTTTCAGAGGCTTGAATATCAAGCTTGACTAACCAGCAGCCTCTGAAATTCAATACGGCTTTTGAAATGTAAAAGTCTCCTCAATTATATTGTGCAAATATTCGTTGGTCAATGTTTATAAATTTATTTTATTCTTTATTTTTGAATTTCGAAACTGATTTTTTTTATTTTTGTTCCTATCGTATTATTTATAACTTTTCAGTTTACATTTGGGGACGTGTGGACTAGTTTAGTAAAACCCGGATTAATTACTTGACAGTTGTTTAGGAATACACTGTCAAGTAGCAAAACTAAAATAATTAATCTGGAGTTCCGGTATTCGAAATCTTGTAGATAACAGAATTTGGCATTGAAACAGAGCAGATAGAATTCACTGATTAAACTGCATTTTTCACGATACCTAATTAAATCAATTTAATTAAATAATCAGGAACAAAATTAAAAATTTAATCAGAATATCAATATAATTATTGAGGCTTTGTGCGTCTATTCCAAGATTTTAAAGCTTTAAATTAATTTTTCAAATGGATATAAATAATTATGAACTTCTAAACTTAAATACAATACTTAAATGAGTTGAAATTTTCACTAGAGTAGCAAGACATTTCAATGAAATTGTAACAATCGAACTTTTTTAAAAGGTGGTGATAGTGGAACCACTTTCTCAAGAACCGGAATTGGGAAATTTTTCCTATTTGAGGACTAAATTGCGACCGGATGCTCCACCATTTACACCAGAATGCGTCACTCCAGTTGGGGATATTTCATACAGGGAACCGGAAGCTGAGGAAACTTGTTTTGTAAATGTCGATCTGAGACCTCAAATTGTTCAATTGATTCCGGAACAGGAAGAACTTATCGTACCTCAATCTTTTAAAGAAATTAAGGATCCTGCTCTAAAGCCCTTCAGTCTTACATCCACTCCACTTTTAAGCAAACATATCCCAAATGTAGCAGTGCCGGTAGGCAAATTTTAAATATTTTAGATTGTTTAATCATCCAAATCAGTTAAAATGATGAGAAAATATTCTAACAAAATAAAAAAAAAACAGTCCATCATTTGAAAAAACGTTCACTATTTAGTAATAATAATAAATATTTTTAGGATGTTTTCATTTTTTCATGCAAATTTCTTGCCTTTTGTTTGGAAAGTATTTGAAAAAGAAGGTAGACATTTAAAAAAGATATAGACAATGACTCGCTAAATTTTTTCATCTACAAAAAATTCGACTTTATTGTATTTTCTTACAATATTTTGTTTAAAAAATGGTTGAATCAATTTTATAAAATTAATTAATAAAATTTGAATAAAACTAGTATTATTAACCCTTTCGCTGAAAAGGGGGGTCTGTGAGACCCAGACGAAATTTACTTCGTTGGTTACTCGGAAAATAGAAACGGGCCCAAGCTATATCCAAATTCATGACAAGTATGCCAAATATAATTGTTTAGGGTGGGGATAGAGCTTGGACCCGTTTCTATTTTCCGAGTAACCAACGAAGTAAATTTCGCCTGGGTCTCACAGGCCCTCCTTTTCAGAGAAGGGTTAAAATAAGGGGCCGTTCAAGTATTATGTAACGCACTTTTTGGCGATTTTAGAGCGCCCCCCCTCCCCCCAACGTTACGTTAGGTAACGTTGAGAATTTGAAACTTTTCGTTATTAACATGTGAAAAATAAATATTATGACATCTAGATGACAATCAAACGATGCAGCAGCAAATTATTAATTCCTAACATTATTTCTTCACCTTTTATGTGCATCGCACCGTTTATTATGCATGTTTACATTTCAAATTAACGCATGTTGCTTAGGCAACATTTTTACAATCTGCAAATACAATACATTACGGAACACTTTTATAATATATAAGGAACAAAACTTTTGTAAAAACAAACTTAGATAACATTTTTACAATCTGTAAATACAATACATCACGGACAACTCTTATAATATATTAGGAACAAAACTTTTCCGAACGAAAAAAACACTTTAAAAATATTTATGAACGAATTATTATTAAAATAATTATGTAGTCTGTGAATTTAAAACCCAGAAATTCTTCATAGGACTCTCAAAGGGTTGTCTCCAGGAAAAAATTGTCTGCAACCCAAGAATTCTCCATACAATCTGACAGCGATTCAATAATCTGTACCTTACAGAAGTCCATCGAAATAGTGGAATCTATTACATTTTTGTCATCAAAAATAATATCATCTTTTTCGACCCCTTCAGCGTCTTCCGAACCACACTCTTCACGTAATATGCACAACCGTTCATTAGCTCGTTGACCAGCTATACGTTTAGTACGTACTAACACAGGTTTAAGTAGAGGTTTTTCTTGGATGTGATTTCTGTCTATACAGTTGCAAAGCTTTGTTCGATGCAAAGTACAAAAAACAATCTTTGCACACTCTGTCTTTCAAACGTGACTTAATCGAAGGGCAGTAATAGTCGTATGGTATTTTAGTGAAAACCTCAGAGTTTGGATAAATTTTCACTGACAATCTTGTTTGAAGAGGAGCAAACATTGCAGTTTTTTTCTAAATTCTTGGAACATTAAGTCTAGATGATTTTTTCAGAGGATAGAGTGATGGAAGGAAACCATCAGCTAATAGAGTTTATATCATCACATTTTGAGATTTGAAGCAGATATTGAGATTCTCTGACGTCTTCATTGTACCATTGATCAGATTCCTCTGCTTGATGTTCATGGTTAGATGTGGTTTCAGGTTCGATATATTCAGCTTGAACAGCGTTCTCATCAATAATAATTGAATACCGAACTTTAGCCAGTATTTCCCCTGCTCGTTTGAAATTTCCAAGTTCCAAAGTGTCGTCTATTGTCCTTCCTTGTGCATCCAAATGTTTTCCGAGTGAATCATGAGGTATAATCAAACCCGATAATTAATGACTCAATGGTGCCATTCTTCTTTCCACCCTGTTGTATGCACTGCGACCAGGTGCATTGATTACAATGAATAGAGCATCTAAATCAAACATCTTAAAATGTTTGATAGCAAAAGATATTACTTTTCGATATGTGGGATTCTCATCAGGACCTCCGTCAGAAGAAATTATTATTATTGGTTTCGGAATACCTTCTTCACTCAGAGCTAACTCCTTGAAAATCTTTCACTGCATTATCCTTTCTAAATCATGAGCATGAGTTTCTGCAGTTGGAGAAGAGTTCTGTCCACTTCTGATTGCGATGTAAGAAACCGCTTGAGGATTACCCATTATATCCTTCTTGATAATTATTCCAGCGTAAACGGCAGGAATAAGTTTGTGTTCATCAGCAACAACCCAGTCGTGGTCCGGTTGTTGAACTTGAAATTCAACGTGCATTAAGAATGGAGACTGTTTATTAACAGCCGTTCTTCCTATTGGCGCTCCTGATTTAAAAATCTTGGAAACGTAGGTTTTTGAGCACAATATTTAAAGATAGATTTTATCCCATTTCCAAATCCCTGAGAATTTTGTAAGATTATATTCTGGAGGTATCAACCTAATTGTAATCAATAAAATACAACTTTTAGGTTATGTTTATATCATGTACGGAAGCGTAAGTTTGTAAAAAACTTGAAGTGTGCAGCCTTCTGTTCTGTAGCCTTAATCTCAAATTCTCATTTTCTTTCATTTATGTAATTGTTGAAAGACACTTCATCTAAATAGTTTGACTTTGCTTCTCTCCACAATTTATTTGTTTCATTCTAAGCTTTTTGTCCAGAATTGTTAGGAAAACACTTCTTATAAGCATTGAGTAAATTTATTAAATTTTGTACATAAGTAAAAGTCTTGTCAAACTTAGGTCATATTTTCTCAAATTATTTTTTCTCTACTGCGATTATCATTGTTCAACGCCGCTGACCAATAATGAACGAGTGTAAATGATCACGAAGATGCTGCAACTCAAAGCGTGAAAGTTTGAACCAAGATTGTGAAGAATACATGGGTTTTGAGGTCATGAAGGTAGCGTCACGTAAAATTGACTTTGAACACCCTCCCTCCCTCCCCCATAATAACCCATAATAACATTTGAAAGACCCCCCCCCCCTAAAGTGCGTTACGTAATACTTGAACGGCCCCTAAAAGAATATATTTTTTTATATTCTGGATAAATGGAGAAATAATATATCTAAAGAATAAGATTCTAAGATTGAACTCAGTTTTTTGAACGGTTTGGTTTTAATTGTAGGCAGTGAAAGAAGAAGATGCTGTCATATCAATTCCGACAAATGAAACACCCACGGGTGAAGCGACGACAATGCCTTTCCCAGGCCAATCTCGTAATTTTGCGACGACTTTTTTGCGAAGAAATAGGATTCAAATAGCCGTTATCATGACCAGCTTGGTTACTTGTGCTATTCTTGTCGTTTACGTCGTCGTTTAGAATATTAAAGTAAAATTGTAAGACCTTGAGACCTTACTTGCATAAATTAATATTTAATAAAAGATAAATTTCTATTTATTCTATTGTATGTTTTTGTCCTTTTCCTTCATTGCTAAATGCAAATCTTGAAATAGTTGCCACTGAAAAATATTGTAGGGTGCATTTGTTGAAATATTGAGGCTGGAAATATCAGAACTGTTCCTATTTCTGCGATATTAAGAATTATACATGTATATTGTATATATGTTTTCTATTAAGGACATTTAGAACCTAAACTGAGAAAAAAATTATTTGATTCAACGAAATTCAGTACTCAATACGTCCAATCAAATATTTTTTTGATTTAGAGACATTTTTTTTTATATTAAAAGTGAGTTTTTTTAGAGTTGACTCAGAAACCTCAGAATTCTCTGAGAACGGCATTAAAATCCGAACTCAAAAGTACAAATATCAAGGTCTATGGCTTAATGTCTCTGTTTGTTAAATATTTTATTTTTTGAATCAAGTAATCTTTTTTATCAGTGAAGAAATTATTTAAATTCGCAAAATCAAAAATCGCAAACATGATACATTTTCCATTAGGAAGATTTGAAATTCATAAATAATTTAAATTTATTGGATTTTCATTTGCAAACCCATTTCAATTTCATAAATTTCTCGCTTTAAAGCTACGTAATTTTCAAACTTCATGAAATGTAAAAGCTTGATTTCAAAAATTGTGAATCTGAGGACGAATCTTATTATAAATCTCATTCCACCTACAGAGTTTATAATTTTGATGAGCTATTTTCAAATTCACAATTGAACTGTATTAAAAGTTTCCCTCGGTCCAGCTTTATATTTCTTCATTTTCCACGAAAGAAAAAATAAAAGTGGTTCAGAATTTTAAATTCTAAAGTTTGAGGGGCGATTTTTGCTTCGGCAAACTTAACTGTAAATCGTGGAGTGTGAAAACTGGGTCTCGGTCGTATATATTTTACGCCCGGGGAAACAAATTTTTAGCCATTACGAGAAAATGTAGTGAACCTGCGACACGTAGGAAATTCGAATAAATATTTGAGACTCTCTAAGGGATAAGAAGTTTAAATTTTCTGATAGAAATTTTCATTTTATAAAGTTCTATGATTTTCTGTTCAAAGGTTCTAAATGTACACGAAATTCATCCAGTATTCTGCAATCTGATATTTTAATTGTTCTATTACCTAACTTTTAATGTACGTTTTTTAATTTTTTTAAACATTCCTTTTTACTCATCTATGCTTAATTCTGCAATCAAATGGGAAAAACTTGCTTACCCGCTTTCATTTTGTGGGAGCTTTTCTATAAAACAGTTGATAAAAGTAAAGTAGTTGACACCCATAAAATGTTTTACGATTTCAGTGAAGGTTTTCAAACATAAGGTCATAAGATAATACATTCTATCCAAGGTTGAGAAATCGGGGTATCTAGTATCCAGACACTTTATCTGATGAAATGAAACTTCTTAAGTATTTATAGATTCATGCCCGAGATCTAAAGAGGATATCCTGATCTTGTATAAATGTAAAGTACATCACAAACTTTATTATCGAATTTGCATTTGACTCTTATCTTCTTTATTGTGTCCTGAATATCACCCTTTTGTTTGCTTAGAATCTCTTGCTGGAATTGAGATTTATATTTCGCTTTTGTTTTCCTTCCTACAACGAGAAAATAAAATGAAAAGTTTTATAATAATATAAAACTTATTTGTAAATATTCTATTCCACGCCGTGAAAATAAGGAGGGTCAATAAGGTCTGTTTTTGAGCCCAGAATAAGACAATAATTTTTGTGGTTGAAAAAATAAAAACTCAAAAAGGCGTGAACCAGTATTTTTTCAATGAGTTCATGTACTTTTCATCCTCAAAGATATTTTTTGACGCAAAAGCCATTTTAGTTAAACAATATTTCATCTCATACAAAAATTTAATTTGAATTGTAAGTTGACGGATGAGGATCAAACTGGTACACATCATTTCGAGTTCTTGTCACCACAAAAAAGTATGTTCTAATAAAACAAATTTTTGCAATTAGAATATAGAGCAGAGAAAGTTAGTAAAGTTTAAACAAGAGAAGTTTATTAATTACAAATGCAGAGCACATTTGAGTGTCGATTAATTCAACCTCACTCAGGTTGGTACCTCGAAGTTTTGTGGTTTTGAAAAACCAAAACTTTCTATGAACTTGGCTTCCGGATATAAAGTCTTGGCATGTAAAAGCGACGACATCTCTGTGGTTTCCCTTGTTCAAATAAATTAATTTACGGCCCAATAGAATAAGTAATTCATGAGTAATCCTCCTTATGTGCAAGTGAATGATTCCACTTCACAATCATTCAATTATGTACATTAAAATATTTGGAAACTTTTTCATAAGGCCATATCCCTGGTGCGAATTGTCTGTCGGGCCATGGTTGGCCCAACCTTTGTAAGGTCGGCCCAACTTTGTGAACCAATGGTCGATCCAACCAGCGTAATGATAACGCATGCCGTCCGTATTTTGCACAGTTGGGCCAACAATAGTTGTCATGGTTGAGCCAACCGCAGAATACAAGGTTGGCATACCATTGGTTTTCAAGGTTGGCCCAACTTTGTGAACCAATGGTCTGGCCAACCAGTGTAATGATAACGCATGCCGTCCCTATTTTACACAGTTGGGCTAACAATAGGTGTCATGGTTGAGCCAACCGCAGAATACAAGGTTGGCATACCATTGGTTTTGAAAGTTGGCCCAATATTGAGAAGAAGCGTTGGTTAAACAACGCTTCTTCTGCGAATTAATCGTCGGTCCACGGTCGGGCCAACTATTAACATGATGTCGGCCCAACCTTGGACAACAATGTGAGGCCGACTTTGATTTTTGAAAGTTCGTACCAAACAGGTGGCAATACACAAAATAGGTATTCAAAAAATAAATAATAATTGGTGGCGAGTATTTTAACTATCAATGTTAATGGTCCTGCTTAGAATGAATACATATATTACATTTTTATACATTATATTACAAGTAGAATTTCTAACGCTACGGGGTTTCGAACCTACATCTATACCTGAATCTATCGCCTGGCAGTCAGGAGTCTCACCCATTACTCCATACCTACAGAATTGAGAATCAATGAAAAAACCATCCTCATAAGCCACAGCTCAAAGCAGTTGAAAAGAAACAATTTTTTAATTCTTTTTTCTCATTAATTTTTATATTATTATGCGACTTCATGTACATGTAAAATAAATTGACTGTTAACGGGAATATAAATGAAATAATGTTTAAATAAATTAATTAAACCGATTAAAACAACTTTTTTTCAATATTTTTGTTTCACTTTTTTTCTAAGTATTTTTTTTCAACAATTTTTCTTCAGACTATTTTTTTTTCTCAACATTTTTTCCAAAAATTTCTTATCAAACAAATTTTTTTGCGTTTCAGGCCATTTTACAACTTTTGATGATGACATAAAGCGTCATTTTTATTGAGTTTTTCTAACTTTTCTAATCACAATTTTTTTTTTAAATCCGTGTAACGTTTTGCTTTTTAGGTGTTTCAGACTATTTTAAAACGATTAAGAATAAAATCAAATGTAAATTTTTCGGAACATTCATAATTCATCATACAGATAGGGCTTTGAATTTTTTTATCTTAAAAAAAGGAAGTGTCTACGTGTACCGAAATTTCGGTACGAAAATGGTTATGTCTATACAAAAATCCAGCTATTCGTACCCAAGTTTCGGTCGTTTTGGAATAATGAACCCTAGAATATCCGACGGCCGGTCCATATTTGGGCCGCGGTTTGACCGACCATGATGTGCATCATGATAACTTGCACAACCCAATGTTATGCCGATGGTCGGGCGATATCTTGCGCAGAGTCGGGCCGACCGTAGTGTTATGGTTATTTTGAGCCAATTTTCAAAAGTCCAAACAACCGACGACCGAACCTTGGGCCACAGTTGGACCGATAGTCCGCAAAAGTGAGGTTACTTGCACTGGATAATATTACACCGATGGTCGGGCCAACTATCGCCCAGAGTCGGGCCGACCATATTGTTATGGTTATTTTGAACCAATTTGCCACGGCCTAAACTACCGTCGAGCCTATCTTGGGCCAGAGTTGGACCGACGGTCGGCAAAAGTCAGGTTACTTGCACTGGATAATATTACACCGATGGACGGGTCAACTATATCGCCCAAAGTCGGGCCGACCGTAGTGTTATGGTTATTGTGAGCCGATTTGCGAACGCTTAAACGACCGTCGACGCGACCGTGGGCCAGAGTTGGACCAACGGTCGGCAAAATTGAGGTTACTTGCACTGGATAATATTACACCGATGGTCGGGCCAACCATTACGCAGAGTCGGGCCGACCGTATTGTTATGGTTATTTTGAACCAATTTGCCAAGGCCTAAACTGCCGTCGACCCAACCTTGGGCCACAGTTGGGCCGACCGTAGGGTGAATTTTGGAAGCCAATGTCGGCTTCTAACGTTGGCCCAACAGAGGTGGCTTCGAACTGCTATACCCGGTAAGAAGCCTTGCATTAAAAAGTATTAGAAATTTGGAATCCCTAAGAATGCCTTTTCTGTCCTTCGTTTTTTAATCCTCATTAGGCAGCGAAAATAATAAGATTGCAATACCTTTCAAAGCCAATCGGAGCTGCCAAACGTAACCTCAAATAAACTAAAAAGACAATTGTCGTTTGAAACATTAGAACGCGCTCCAAAAGCAAGAAATTTGCAAAATCTAGTAGGGTTATTCACAAAAATACATCTCTTCATCGTAAAATATTGGCTTTGTTTAAATATTCTCAATTACAAAAATATAAAATGATGATAAAAAATTATTTTTCACCATAGCCATCTGTGTGGAAATTAATCCTGACGTCGTAAAATGACCGATGCTATATTTTAAAAAGCCTTTGACTTCATTATTATTCGAAAAACAGAAAATTCGAAAAAAAGATTAAAATTTTTATATTTCGCGGCTGCTTCGCGGTATCCAAAATTATTCGGAAAAATATCATCGCCGCTGGGTATAGAAAGGGTTACAATTTAAGAGATAACTTCTACTGTTGTGGAGATTCAAAACGGGAGGACAGAAAGGGGATCCAGAAGTATTCAATATTTGTTACGTTACCACTGGGTACATAAAATTTTCCAATACTTTTTAATGCAAGCCTTCTTACCGGGTAGTTGAGCAAACCTTGGTCAGCAAAATTCGGTTGCCAAAGCCGTCCCGACCTTGGGCCGACCGTCAACTCTGGCTGCCAACCCAAATTCGCTCCTTCTAGATCCTTGCTCTATTTCCCTATCAATCCTTATATTTGATTATAGGTTATGTAGTGACATTATGATTTTCGAGACTTCATGTTGAAAATGCAAAGATGAAATCTGTGATATGGAAAAACAATCATTATATTACAAGCTTCGAAACACGGAAAACAAGAACTAGTTGTTCGCCATCTGATTCTTTGTAGCTGGAATCTGAAAATGTAAAACTTATTGATTAACGTATTATTAAAACCATTGATAAATTACAAATTGTGCACGATACTTACTCCAAAATAATTGATTATATATTACAATAAACTAAACCTGATATGTTAGGTATTTGTTTTGCATGGTTATTTATACAAAGATTAGAAAATTGAATATTATATATTAGTTGATTTGACGGTGAATAAAAAAATGTGAGGTTGGGGAATACAAATAATTTTCCATTTAGAAACACAGTCCCCAGATAGCACAACAGTTTGCGACAAACTTGCCTCAACCTTGCGATGCAAGGTTCGGAAGCTTGCATCGCAAGGTTCAGGCAATCTTCCAGCAAATAAGAAAATGTCCGCCATGCGGCAATATTGCGAAGCAAGATTGAGGGAATATTGCCTGGGAAAGTTTCTGAAAGCTTGATAAACAATATTGAGGGAATATTTTGTGGCAATGTGCTTCGAATATTGCCTGGGAAAGTTGCTGAAAGCTTGATGAACAATATTGAGGGAACATTTTCTGGGAATGTGCCTCGAAGATTGTGCATCATTATTCAGGGAATATTTCCTAA
>CAKNXH010000193.1:429514-479870 GCA_932178445.1 Andricus quercusramuli
AAATATTCCCTGAATAATGATGCACAATCTTCGAGGCACATTTCCAGAAAATGTTCCCTCAATATTGTTCATCAAGCTTTCAGCAACTTTCCCAGGCAATATTCGAAGCACATTGCCACAAAATATTCCCTCAATATTGTTTATCAAGCTTTCAGAAACTTTCCCAGGCAATATTCCCTCAATCTTGCTTCGCAATATTGCCGCATGGCGGACATTTTCTTATTTGCTGGAAGATTGCCTGAACCTTGCGATGCAAGCTTCCGAACCTTGCATCGCAAGGTTGAGGCAAGTTTGTCGCAAACTGTTGTGCTATCTGGGTCTGCATTATTTTTACATAATGTAACTGCACTTTAATATACTTCTACACTTCTATTTTCTTCCGCATACCTCACTTTTCGAAAATTTATTATCTTTAGAATATATTACGTTCACCAGTGTCATCCTTAACATTTATAACCTCACTTTCACCTCCTGCTTTGTTACTTTCGTCCACTATTATCAAATGGTCAGTGCGTAATTTTTTTTATTCTGTATCTTTTGCTCCTTATTTGATTTAATGCCCTTCTTCTCTCCACGATTCAACCGTAAATTATAATTTACTTCGTTTATTTAAATTCACCGAAACCAATAGTAAGAGACTTATAGCCACCAAACCTTACGAAGCTTCAAACTTTTGGAGCATAAGATATTGACAAATTTATGAAAAGACCCTTCGTATTTGAGTAGTGCCTGCCGAAATTCGAAATTAGGACCTTTCTAAACTTGCCTGTGATTCTCTAGAAAGCAAAGAAAGGCAACCCTAACAACCCCTGGCTAGAGAATGCATAGTATTTTCTAGTCAGGTTACCCTTTATAACACTCAACCAGTTCCCTGTGTAATGTAGGGAAAATTGAGGCATTTTCTGCACGGGTTTGCCAAAGGAACGGCGCGTCCCCAAAAAATCTGATTTTGATACATGAATAGTTGCATAACTTTTTTATTTTTAAATTAAAAAAAAAAGAAGAAAGTGTCTTTGAGCTATTGGTTACCTCTATTGAATCGCGAAAAGAACGCTGAAAAAAATAACCATGTGGGGAAAACCTTGTAAAATAGCGGCGCATCCCAAGAATTCAAATTTTGACACTCAAAAAATTGCGTAACTATTTTATTTTTGCATTGAGATAAAAAAAGAGAGTACTTTCGAGCTAATACTTAACTCAATCAAACCGCGAAATAAACATTCTTAAAGAAGCAGTCACATGCGAGAAAACCCCTTATCAATGGTGCGGTGCGTCCCCGAAAACGAAAAAATGTGGACGCACAAAGAGTTGCATAACTTTTTTATTTTTTGAAGAAATTAAAATACAAAAAAAAAACACTTTTGAGCTATTACTTGGCTCTCTTGAATTGTGAAAAAAACAGACAAAAATATTAAATTACTTAATAAACAAAAATGCCGAACATGGATTTTGACCCACTCCTAAATCGAACCAGACCAAATCTTTTACAAAAATATGAGTTAGGTTGAAAACATTATTTCAGGCCAATAAAACGTATTTCCGAAATTTGGCACTTACGCCCTTATGCGGTGTTGCCCTTCAACTCTTTCTACTTTTTAAACATGTAGTTTCTAAAGACGATTCTTCCAATTTATGACACACGTTTAGCCCTATCCTAGAGTGGTTGACTCAGTCATTCAAAATCTCGACATCTAATTTTTTCCGTGTATATACACTAAATGAAAGAGCGATCAAATTTGTCATTTGAAAATTTCGTTCCAGCAACTCTAAGATATCAGGCAAATGGCGAATTTCTGCCATTTTCAGGAGAGACTCTATTTTTAGAAGAAAAATTCGGAATGAATATATCTTCTATAAAAATATGTTGTTCTTTTAAGTTGTTGTTTAAATCATCTGCATTATTATAATATTAATTTTATTTTAATTTTAATTTTAATTTACTATTTAGGGTAGCGTAGTCCGAAGCCAACCGCCTAAGCGGCAAATGCAATTAAAGTGCCTCAAATTAATTTTTATTACAAACCAAAAAGACATTTTTTTCTGCAACAAATGTGAAAATTATTAAGTAAAAGAAATGTTTTCTTGTGAGCTGAGAACATAGATTCTTCTCATCATTCCTCCATATTCTTTTTTCTTATTTTTTAAAAAATTAAAATTAATATTTTAATATATTTCCCCATTTCAATTAAATCGATTCTTTGAATTGATGCATACGTATCTAAATAAAGTAATTCATCCATGTATGAATCTTAAAGTTATTTAAGTTTCCTTAAGTAGATGAAATTTAATTTTTTGATAAATAATTAAATAATTTGTAAAATTTGACCCCCTCCCCCCCCCCCCCCCATCGGTTTTTGACAAATGTCCACGTTTCTAGACCCCCTGTACTTTCGAAATAATTGACCGATTGGATTGGCCTTTGGTATATTCCTTCAGTCTCCTAAACTAAAGGTCAAGTTCGTTAGCCAGCCATTTTGGATTAAAATTCAAAAAGTGAGAGCATTTTGAAAATTTTTGAGACCATTTTTTTGAAAATTATATGTGCGGATGTTCATATTACTCGCAAATTCAAACAATTTATTTTCATGACATTTTTCGATAAAATGAAAATTTTCAGAGTAACAGCGTTTTCAAAATCCAAAAAAAGAAACGAAAATTAACATAACATTAATGAATTAATAATAATTTTGTTTCATCCAAACAACATTACTTATATTAACGTCATTATCGTAAATAAATTCTTTTACATTGTTTCTTTCGTGATTAAACAAACTGAGAGTAATAAAATATAAAAACAATTTTAATATTCATTTTAGTACAGTCGAATGAAAAATCGCGACCGCTGAAACAAATTCCCGCTTACTTCCTGGTCAGGTAAACACCCTGGAAGTGCAAAATTATTAACTTGAAAATGAATGATAAAGAACATCCATGTAAGGAAAAAACCTTTATATTGCCTAATGTGAGAAGACAATTTTATAAGATTTTAAACTGACATATGTATACAAATAAGCTGTCTCATTGGCATGATAGAAAAGATAGTTCCAAAAACGATGTTCATTTTCTCTAGATGATAGAAACTGGTTACACAAGGCAAGGTAAATGTTCCAGTAATTTAGGCGGTTCCAATAATCATGAAACTAGGTTATAATTGGAGTATATTGTTGAAAAACTCATCACCCGTAACATCCATTTTTCTAAAATGATATTATTTCAAAAAAATGAGATGAATAAAAATTAAATAAATTGTCACGGATCGTTTTCTTATGACGTAATTTTCAAACTGTTTTGCACCTTTCCAAACTTGCATTTGTACTCTGTCATCATTAATTATTGCAAGTAACTCAAGTCAGATTGTTTTACCGCTGGTAATTCGAGCTTCAAGAATTCAATATCAATATTGAGAATAATTTAAATTAGTTTAATATTCGGTTACTAACATTTAAAATAGTTAAAAAGAACATACTTTTTCTAATATTCATAAATGCCTGAATTGAAATAAGCTGATAAAAAACAGGACTGTTTTTACTCTGACCCATGAGAATTAACTACTTTCACAGAGTTTTAAAAACAATCCGATTTCTGAGACGATTTACGCCACGTGCTATGCTTCGCTGGCTGAATTTTGTCGATAATGTCCTGTGATTTACTCTTTTAATTCGTCTACTGGACTCGAAAGCCAGCGTGTGGATACCAGGATTTGCTGACCAAGCAGAGAACTATTTTTCACAAACGCCATTATTTTACTAACGCATGTAGAATCTCTAAATTATCTGCTGAACTTTCATGAACAATTCACATTTTATTTTACCTCTTCTTAATTAAAATATTGAACTCCTAACTGAACAATTGAATTTCCAACCCACAAGAATGCATTTTCAACCAAATGATCGAATTTTTCAATAAAAAAATATTAGAACTCAACCAAAAGCAGTTGCATTTTAAATCAAAAAGACGAATTTTCAACAAAACAGTTCATTTTTCGACCAAAAAATATGAATTTGACAAAATAGTTGAATTTTCAACAGAATAATCAAACTTTGAACAATATAGTTGAATTTTCAACCTACAAGGGTGAATTTTCAACAGAAAAGATAAATTTCCTAAAAGAAGACGAATTTTTAATAAAATACATGAATTATTAATATCATTGTTATACCATTAAGCTTTCGGGGTATAATGGATAATTTTCAACCAAAAATGTAATATTAACATTTTCAGATAAGAAAATTAATTGTTAACAAAAAAAAACGAAGTTTTAACAAAATTTTCTCTCTAAAATATGATTTTTCAATTGAAATGTTTATTTTCTTCCAAATAGTTGAATTCGCAAATAATGAATAATTTGATTTGCAATAAAATAGTTGCATTTTCTACTAAAATAGTTACATTTTCAACCTAAAATATGAATTTTCAACCAGAAATTTAACTGTCAACCAAATAGTTTAATTTTCGATCAAACCGTTAATTTTTCACCCAAAGAGGATTAATTTTCTACCAAAAAGATGAAATGTCAAACAAAAAACGAATTTTTAACAAAATAGTCCGACTTGCAACCAAGTAGTTGATTTTTTTATTAAAAGGGTGACTTTTCAACAAAATAGTTGCATTTTCAAGAAACTAATTAAATGCTTAAATAAATAGTCGATTTTTAACATAACGAGATGAATTCTGAACCACAAATGTAATAGTACACTTTCCTACCAAATGGAATGACCTTTCATCCAAAAAAATGTTGGATTTTTTTATTGATTTCTATTAATTCATTTCGCAGTTATGCGGAAATTCGAAAAAAAGAGGAAAAGTCTCAAAAACGAAAAAAAAGACTTTTTAAAAGGGCGGAAATGTGATCCTGTAAATCCGAAATTCGAATGACGCGAACAGGTTCCTTAGAAGTGTTAAATTCGATACTTTTATTCAACAGATCCTCTGTAATAACGTTCCTTTGAATGCATTATGCATTGCAGAAGAGTGAAGAGATCTCTCAGTTAAAACCTAATAACTAAAAATACATAAATATACACATTTGAGAAAAATGCAAAGGGAATATGTAATTAAACATTCATGAAATTCTTTTTCTGTAGTCCAATTTCTATTAAGTCTATTTTCGCTATAGTGTATATTACGAGAAAACTTGCACAAGTATCGCCTTTTTTTGCGATTCACCATTACTACTGCAATCAACATCATTTCAACAAGATTTTAATACCAAATTGTCCGTTGAGGAGTGAAGATTTATACCTGTGATGCGGAATTTCCGTTTTGTTTGAAAAAATAGTTTTTTTTTTCATTGTGATACTAAAGCTGTGTAAACAATGCGATGCATTCAAAACGCTGTCATTTGCGAAAATATTGACCTGGAGTGAAACATTCTGTGCCCTGCCAACCAGACAACGCCACAGTTGGTCAGATCGACGGTAAATGGAGAATAAAGCCTAAGACGTTTATTAAAACATCGCCCGTTCGAAACAAAAAACGGATTTTCCATGAGAATCCATTGGACTCAAGAGAAATATAGGATTACCACAGGTAGTGGACTTATAAATCAACAAACTTCAAAAATGTATGTACAACAATTTTTTGGTCGATTCGCGATTTCCCAACTATGTTAGTGTTGGCCAAAGTCTAGAAAATAATTTCATGAAACAAAAACATATTTTGAAAAAAAGTGGCACTCAACACTATTAGGATTTCCTCTCTTCATTTGCCATAGAGTTTCCTTTTTCCCATGCCTAAAAAAAAAGTAAAAATAAGTATTGCCTGAAAATAGTCGCAATGGCAAATTTCACATACAGGTTTTTTCGTTTGGCAGCAGATCTTTAACATCGCATTCAAGGAATGAAAAATGAAAGCACAAAAATATGGTTGCAATTTTTAGTACGGAAATTTTGTTCACATAATTCTTTACTGGTTTTTGTGCCTCGTAAAAGCATACGACACGGAAATAAAGGTCTCGAGAAATTTCTCGCCATAAAAGTAAACCGAGGCTCTTAGCGACCTTATACTGGAGAAACTTATAGATATACCTATCTGTGGAAGCCGAGAAAATGTATGAAAAGTAATAGTCACGTAATTTTCAAAAGAATTGCTCCCTAAATGAAAGCTTAATTGTGAAAAAACCACTTAGAACATGCTTTACTGGATTTTTGTTGATCCTATAAAAACTCAAATCAATCTTTCTTATCGGGAGACATTAAACATCTGGAAAATTTTAAGTTAACTAGTATAAAAACATAACACAGATACTTCGCCAAGTTAAAAATCTCTCAATACTATAAAAGAATTAATTATTATCAAAGCACAAAATTTGGGAACTTATTCTCAAATTTTCTTCTCTTCAAACTTTCTTTAAGGAAGTGTCTACGCGTACGACAAAAATTCAGCTATGCGTACTGAAATTTTGCTACAAATATCCCCTTTTCCAGCTGCCCTTATTTGTACCAAAAAAATGTGACTACTTGTACTGAAATTTCTTTATATCTTCTGTTTTTCAGAGAATTCTTACACAGAAAAACAGTAAACCAGATAACGATCTTAAAAAACCGAAAATAGCTAGTGAAGTTATAAACAAAACTTTCAGCTGAAAAACATTAGCTTATAAATTCATGTACGAAAGAAACTTTGGGCTACGCTGCAAACTTAAGTCACGGAAACTTGCACTATATATGGGTCGTTGCCAAAAAGTTTGAAATTTAGGTCCCGACCGTTTTATCCATCTTCATGATTTAATGTATTTGTTCAATAACACTAGGCTAAAGCACTGACATCGAAGTACTTTTTGAAAGTTTCCAAATTTTAGTTGCTTTTTTTTAGAAATAGTAGATTAAAATAAAGCTCGAATTTCCGCGCGGTAACATGTCCCCAAATACAAATTTGCACAAAAAATGTATATATTCATGAAGGAAGAACTTTGTTAATGATAACTGCTTATGATAAATATTTTTATTCAATTAAAGAGTCTGTCTCTGAAGTTCCGTTTCTATGCAGGGTGTCCCAAACTCAAGTGTCCGTACTTATATAGATGTATAGCTATGAAAAAATAGAAAATTCCTTTTCCAAAAACCAGTTAAGTTTTATTCCTTCAGTTATGAAATATTTCAGCTGCACTAATCAGGAGTGCCGTATAAACAGTCGTGTGTGCGTGAGCAGGATTCCAACACCGTGTTATCGAAGCGAGTGCTTAGTTGGGGTCAGCGACGGAAGAAGACTACGTTGGAATCCCGCTCACGCACACACGACTGTTTATATTGGATCAGCTTAAATATTTTATAACTCAAAAACTAAAACTTCAACTGATTTTTGGAAGAGGAATTTTAGATTTATTTTATTTATTTTTATACGGACATATAAGTTCGGACACTTGAGACTGGTACACTCTGTATATACTCGGTAACACTCATATTTTAGGGTAGAACTCGAAAAGAATCAATTCAAAGATTCTAAAAAAAATAATTAATTTTATTTATGTGTAAGTCTTCACATAAACACAGGTATGTTATTTGTTTGTAAGATTATGAAAATTTTACAAAATATGCATCGTATGATTTTCGTCTTACCGCGAATTCGGT
Source organism: Andricus quercusramuli (assembly GCA_932178445.1). NCBI lineage: Eukaryota > Metazoa > Arthropoda > Insecta > Hymenoptera > Cynipidae > Andricus > Andricus quercusramuli. The sequence continues at coordinate 437,083 of CAKNXH010000193.1, forward strand.
AACACTTTTTTAACGATTCCTAATCAAATAAGAATAAAACTAAAAATTTAGATACACAGCCAAAAAAATCCGGAAGAAAGATATTTTACAGTATTCTTTAAGAGTTTTACGTCATCTTCGTGAAATGTGCTTCAAGAACTGCTTTAATTTTTTTCAAGAGAAAGTACTCATCTTTAAATAAGAATGTTGAATAGATAGTAATCATTTGTGGGTGTCCACATGAAAAGGGCCCTAATGGCCGGTATGGAGTTAGGTAAAGGGGCATAAGTATACCCGGATAAATTCTCAGCATTTTAGGCTCGAAATGAACCCTAAAAGTTGAAAAATGGGTCACCAGGGCATTTTTGAAGATGGAACTTCGAAAACTCGTTTTTCGAAAAAAACGCATTTAAACTTTGCGAGTGCCATAAGCACGCATGCTATATTTTTTCTTCGAAGATGAAATATGCCTACTTCCGGTTACTATCTGGATATGAATATAGTCCTAATTAATTCGCTATAGGTACCAGTATTATCCTCCACTCAAATTCAAAAATTATCATTTTTACCTCAACTTAGAAAAACGCGAATATCTCCTAAACTCGAACCGGCCATAAGGGCACTTTTCATGCGGACGCCCACATTTATTATTTATTTTAATTTAGTTTCATATATTATTACATTTACTGAAGGGTTCTGAAAAACTTTCAATGCTATTTAGAATTGAAAGCAGTTTAAATTTACACAAATACGCTTGTATTAACAAAAAACGCAGAACACATAATTTTCGTTTTAAAATTTACCTACACTACAAATATGATTCTTGTTCTCTAAAATTGGTATTTTCATTGTATTTTAGGTGTTAAATATTGCGCAAAAAATATCTCAGTTGGTTTATTAAATTCCCATTTGAAAGATTAGAAAATTTTTCGTCCAATCAGCCTACGTTCAAATTATTTTAATGAACGAGCCAAAAATATTTAGTTTCAAAGTTAAACGTTTTTTTGGACTAAATGAAAATGTTAGAATATACAGATCAACTCTTTGCCAAAACAAGAAAAGTTTTCCTACAAATTTGGAAAATTCAAAGAATCAAGAGTAAATTCTACTCTTCAAATCTAAATAAAAAATATTAATACACGATTAAATATTTTGTATGACTACTCGGTAATTACATAATATTTAATCGTGCTCTTGATTTAGAATCAAGAAGTAGTATTTTCTCTTGATTTTATGATTTTTCCACATTCGTAGTAAGACTTTTCTGGATTTGGCAGTTGAACTCAATATTTGAAAATATTCATTTAGCTAATAAAAATTTTTACTTTGAAACCAAATATTTTTTGATTCGTTCATTAAAATAACTTCAACGTAGGCTAATTCAACGAGATATTTTCTAATCTTTCAAATGATTTTACCTACAAAGTCGTGAATTCAGTTTCTGCACAGAAACTGTCTATGAAGTGAAGTACGAATTTCCAAGCAGTCAAAGGAAATGTACCTAAACTTTCTGTCGCTTATAAACCTAAAATACGAAAGATATATCTTGTAAGTTATAAATAACTCACAAAAACTTATTTAAAAATCTCTCTTTTGCATGAAAAAATTATTGTGAATTCCGTTTACTGTTTAAACTCTTCTGACATAAATTGTATTACACGGCGAAAAATAGAATTTGAAAAATACGAACTGAGTCCTGCATTTCAAGCAAATCGGTTCCAGGATGAATTTTGATAAAAGAGTACTGTGCGCCAAAAGGAGAGCGCTGCTTACAGTTTAGGAATCAGTCCCGACTCAGTCGGGAAAGAAGCTCGAAATATTCATCGTGGATCCCGATTCCTAAATTACAGTTCTCAGTCCTGATTTTTTTAACACTATGCAGGAAGTTTAAGGTTCACTTTTAAATTTCCGGTCCTCAAAACTTTTTCCTAAATTCGCATTTTTCTCCGTGTAGTTTTAGTAGGATACTTTTTGCACAGGAAAGTTTAACTAAAATTTTGCTCTTCAGGACCAGAAACATAGTTTTAGGATACGAAGTCTTCAGATACTGTCGATACCAGTAAAAAAATTACCAGTACGGACAATTTTTTACCGGTTTTTCACAAAGCATATTCCAAGAATATCGAATGGACTGTCAGACATTTTGGAGAACGTTCCTGTGATTTAAGAGTTATTTCGTCATTTTTTGGCTTTTTACGCTTTAGATGGAACGGTTTATGTATATATTACACTTTATCGTCGATTCGCGACTCAAGAATAATTATGATTAACGACTCGTTCTGGCAGAAAGGCACCCCTGTGACTGGTTACAGAAATAATGTTAGTGAAAACCCTACCTCTTTTTGACTCGTCACAGAAGTAATGTTGGTCGCACGCCTACCCCTTTTCAACGCCTCGTTGGGAGCAGGAAGGCACCCCTGTAATTGGTCACAGAAATAATTAGAAATAATAGTTTTCAATCTGTGACGTCAACTGGCAAGATGCCCTTCAACGAGGACCAATCAACAGCATTAGACATATGAGAAGAAACTTCATTTCTTAATATATTTTCTTACCAAATAATTTTTTACTATAAGCGTTTTTAGGGGTTTGTAGTCCGTGCGAAACCTTCATAGCTTCGGTCTAGGTCTCCGTCTGTCCGTCGTTATTTTCTCCCTACCCAACTTTACCCCGTACTCAAGCTGATTTTACCCCGTACCTCAACCGACTTTACCCCGTATCGTAGCCGACATTACTCCGTACCCTAGCCGACTTTACCCCGTACCCTACATTACTTGAACCTGTACCCTAACCTACTTTACGCCATACCCTAGCCCAATTTACCCCATATCCTAGCCGAATATACCTATTACCCTAGTCGACATTACACCATACCCTAGCCGACTTTACCTCGTACCCTAGCCGACTTTACCTCGTACCCAAGCCGATTTTACCCCTACCCGAGGCAACTTAACATCGTGTCCTTAACTGGTACTTTCTCCAGACTGTCGGCATCGGCAGTCTTGACTTAACCCTTAAAATATGCTTTTTACTAGTACCGGTTTTGTATTCAAGACATTTAGGGTAATCCTTCAAAATTTCCATATAAATGCTCCTCGTCTTTGTAATTTTCATAACGATAACTCCTCTTCATCATTTTTCAACGCGCCGTTCAACTACTTCAAGTTCAAAAAAAAATTAATAAAAAGAATTATTAGGTTTCGCCCGAAGCGAAGTGATTTTTTATTATCTTAACGACCTTTTGTTGAGGCTCAATGTGCGCCAACTTTACCTTTTCATTTGTAAAGCAGTTTATAGAAGAAGAAAAGAAACGTTAATGGTTTCTACTTTCCTATTCATGGAGACCAAGATTTCTCTCAAAGCCCTTTCGTTCCATTTTCTGGGTTTACTTTTTTTCGTTGATTTTTCTCCGTCATTCGCGTTTGCCATTCAGTTACCGGAACCGTGGGTTTACATTTAATTTTTCTTTTTTTTTTACAAAATTATTCTAATTGAGTAATATATAATTAGTACTTGAACGTAATCGTTATGCAATGTAACAAGAATTAGAAAATAAATAGAAATAGGAGTAAATATTTCTGCTGTTTTAAGAGTGAATAAAATGCTTAGTATAACCTTATATTGCATATATATTTTTTTTCCCCGAAGAATCTGACTTCTGGACTATCAATTGTGGTGTATACAGTGCAGCGAGAACTTTGACAGATGCAAACCTTAAAACAAAATCAACGGTTGATCATAAGACCAAAAAATGAATACATCAACTCAGCATTCAGTGTGTAATTGACTACATAACATCTGGCAGGACTTTCACTGCCAAGGTTCGAAAGTTCGCGCGCGAACTGCGGATCCGTCGTCGCACAATCAACAAGTCAAAGCTACTGACCATCAGGCAGCATATTTTTGAGAGAATACGAGTACTATCTAACGCTAAGAGAAGTCTAGAGCGGACAGAGAGGTGGGTCAGAGAAAATCAACAGTTTTTGTCTGACCCATCTCGACTCTTCCAAGACCCTCCAGTTACTGTGGATCATCCGCCCAATCCAGAGGAGGTCGAAGCTTTTTGGAGAGAAGTCTACGAGGTCCAACATCCACTTCAAGAAGACTCAAAGAACATAAATAGCTTCAAGAAGCTGTGCAATGCCCTCATAGCAGCTGAGGAGGAATGCCCACCTATCACTACCGAGGAGGTGAAAAACACATTAGGAGGCATCAAGAACTATTCCGCTCCGGGTCCAGATGGTATCAAGACCTTCTGGTGGAAGAAGTTTCCTTTAACCCACCAGCATCTGGCCCGAATTTTCACCTTATGTCTAAAGTCGGAAGAGCCTATTCCGGAGTGGTTGGTGCAAGGGCGCACAGTGCTCCTGCCGAAGACGGGCAAATTAGCTGACCCTAAGAATTACAGGCCAATAACTTGTCTGAACACACTGTATAAGATCTTTACAGCTATCCTAAATGATAGGATTTTTCGGACAATTGGACCTGTGTGGCGAGAGATGTATGAACAACGCGGCTGAAAGAAAGGCGTAGCAGAAAGTCGGGAGAACCTGCTCATCGATAGATGTGTTTGAAAAGACGCAGCATCCTATCAGCGATTCCTATCGATGGCGTTAATTGATTACCGGAAAGCTTTCGATTCAACCTCCCATAGACTTATTGGCTGCCTGTTGGAAAGCTTGAAGGTTCATCCGCACATCGTGAGGTGCATGGAGAGATTAATGCCGCTTCGGAAAACCATATTTACTATTTCATCTGGAAAACATGGTGTGATCACTAACAGTGTCACCTTTCAGGGAGGTGTGTTTCAGGGCGACACCATGAGCCCTCTTCTCTTTTGCCTCACATTATTGCCACTGTCTCTCGCACTTCGTCATTCCAAAGGGTACCTCTGTGGCAAACCTGGAGATCGAAAGCATAAGGTCACTCATGTATTTTACATGGACGATCTCAAGATCTATGCTAGAAATGAAGAGAAACGACATCAAGCTCTGAAAATTGTCAAAGGGTACACTCAAGAGATTGGAATGGAGTTCGGGTTAGAGAAATGCACCACGGTTAATTTGAAGAAAGGAAAACTTAATGGAATCACCGTAGACCCTGAGCTCGTCGACAGACAGCTCTATACGACACCTTAGCGCTGGAGAAACCTATACATACCTGAGCGTTCCACAGAGCCGCAGTCGGGACGTGTCACATATAAAGGATACCCTCCGAAGCAGATACAAACGTCTCATCCGGCAGATTTGGTCTTCCGAACTGTCGGCTAAGAACAAAGTATCTGCAACGAACATGCTTGTCGTCCCGGTAGTACTCGGTAGTACATTTGGAGTGGTTTCATGGACGAAGGACGAGCTCAGATCCCTTGATATCGGGACGTGAAAGGTTTTGCACATGAACAAAAGCATGCACCTTAAGTCTTCTGTTCCGCGACTTTACATCTCACGCCGCCTTTTGGTTGCGGAATACTGAATCTTGAATGTCTTAACAACAGAATTATTCTGGGTACAGCACATATAGTTGCAAATGGACAAGACCTTCTTCTTAAAATGGTCAGGAAACATGAAGAAGCGGGCAAAGGAGCGTTTCTGTACAAAGCAGCGGAGGAGGCTGCTGAGACACTCGGCCTTGACTTATATACCAGGGGTGAGCAAAATGCATCAAATCTTATCCATCTTGGATACTCACTTCTGAAGGCCCGGATTAAGAAACCACCATTGAGAAAAACTTCCGCGAAGAACTCCTCGACAAGAGGATGCACGGCATCTTCCACAGAAATGTGGAGGATCAGTCGATGTGGTATGAGCTAACGTATGCTTTCCTTAAATCATCCGGATTGAAGTCGGGCACGGAGGGTTTCATTTTGGCATGTCAAGACGGTGTCATTTCCACTCTAGCATACCGTCGCCATATTTTGAGCCAAGATATTCCCGATTATAGCTGCAGAGCGTGTCATGCACACCCCGAGCATCTAGGACACATACTATCTAGTTGTCCAACTCATGCGGGAACGACCTACACCCAAAGGCACAATGCGGCACTAAGAGTGCTTTATTGCCATCTCTGCCACTCTTCCGGAATTGGCCCAAATACCGCTCCGCTAAAGGCTCCTAGGGAAATAGAGTCAATTGTCGAAAGTGAGAAGTGTCGTATATACTAGAACTTCATATTCTCGACAATTGTTTCTGTTGCGCACTCGAGGCCTGACATAGTTCTCCTTGACTTCGAGATACGAACCATGTTCGTTATCGAATTTTCGGCACCGGCTGACAAAAACGTCACAGCCAAGGAAAAAGAAAATAAAGAGAGGTATAAAGATCTTATGAGGGAGTTGGGACGGTTATACCTCGAATATTCTGATAATCTGATCGTCTTAATCATCGGCGCTCTTGAAGGTTCCAAAGTTTCACTGGATAATAGCCTGAAAAGCATCCCTGTGTGTCAACAAAATGCTGAGACACTTGCGGGGAAAATGCAGAAGGTGGTCGTCCTTGGGTCACTCCTTGTACTCAGGGTACACGAGACTTTTGCCGCATCATCGTATTGAATTCATCGCAGACTGTAACCACCTATCTCACGGTCGTGAGACGAGGTTATAGCTGAAATTTTACCGCGATTTCGCTGGGAGGGGGTGCAATTTTTCAGATTAGCACCCGCTCCCGGCGAAATCCTGCGGTTGTCCTTATGGCATATAATATGCCTTTAAACGCTTGCGGTGAGTCCAAGTTTCAAAACCCATGAACTCCACCGTTTAAAACTGTGAATCTCGTGCGTTCCCCCTCCCTGCTCTCACTCAAGGAAAGAGTTTCACAGTTTATAACCTTGAAAACTTAGATCATGCGTGAAAGTATTGCTTTCGGACGGTGAGCTATTCCGTGCTCCTGCCCTGTGCTGCTCATGCCTCTAACTCTAAATCTAAAGGATGAGGTTCTTGCTGAAAAAGCATGAACGCCTTGCGTTTCGAGCATGGACACTTTGCATGCTTCAGAAGCATGATTCCCTCTTTTAAATGGACGATTTTATCAATCGTTTGAAGCGTGGGATGTTTCCATCGATTCAAAACTTGATTTTTCTCTCAGTGTACATTTGACATTAATATGGAGAGAATGCACCAACTTGTAATTTTCACTATTCAAAGTGAAATTATTCATCCCATATATTCACACTCTATACATTCTACAAAAAGTCTATATACCTGCACGTACGAATTTATAATTAACTCACGAAGCTACTCTTTAATTTATACTTGCACGTTTCGCTTTATCCTTAATTAACCATGAACTTTCTACTCAAGATTACATTTACAATCGCGGAAAATTCAATTTTCCTTTGAAATAATAGCAATTGAAACAAAATTATGTTATCAGTTCTTCAAAAATAAACCATTTTAAACTCGCGTAAAACTATTACTAATTTTATGTCCAACAGCTTCAAATTTTGAATGTGTCAACAAAAAAATATTGTATTTCAATGCCATTTTTTGTTAACGCACTCACTCTATTCCTACTTTATCCATATATTCTAATAACTTACATCCACATGAAATGAGATAACAAATTACAATTTTTGGAAATTAATCGAAAGACACTAAGGACCTTTGAATGGTTCTAAAGTGTAGAAACATTCCTTAATGCCTTTTATTTAATTTGCAAAAATTTTAACTCAATATCTCATTTCGTGTGAATGGAAGATACTACGAAAAAAATATCAGTAAGTAGGAATCAGGTAAGTGGTATGTACCTGGAAATCGTTGGGAAATTCCGATTGTGAAACAGAGAACAAACGAAAAATCCACTTTGTCTAAGTTTTTTAAATACATAATCTGAAGAGTACAAAGATTTTCGGAAAAGGCCGTTTCACCGGGAAAATTTCTTTATTCTTGTATGTATAGCGATCGAAATAAGAAAATTTTTCTTGAACTTTACGGTACATAGACATAGAGTTTGATGAAGTGTTTTACTATTTATCCAAAAAGGGAGAAGTTGAAATAGTCTTCTACATTGCTGGTTGGTTTCATAATTCATAGAAATATGCAAAAAAATATTTAGATTCAACACCATGAATTTTTTAGTTCTGTCGGGCTAATCAGCACCTGATTAGTGCCCGAAAGGACTGACTAGGTGATAAGGAAAACAAATCATTTTTTTAATGTTCAGTTTTCATTTTTGATTCTTTCAAACACACTGGCTTTTTTGGAAATGTGCAAAAAATATTTGAGTCAGACACTCAGAAAAATGCTTCGTCACCCTACTAAAAAAACCTACATAGTAAACTACATTGGAACCTATGTGGGAACCCAAATCGCAACCCATCTGGGATCCTTTTTCGAATATCTGTCTCAAATGCAGTTTACTATGTAGACTTATATTATATTTTTTAATAATGATAATAATAATATTCTTTCAATATTCCCAGATATTATTTATATTCTTTATATTCCCAAATATTCTTGATATCCCCTTATATTTCTACATATTCCCACATATACCGAAGTATTCCTAGATTCCCCGATTCCTTCCCTTCCGTTCGCCGATTGTATTTGTATAGATTTTTATTTGTAATTTTTATTTTACTTGTAATTCATACAAGTTTAAAAGTTATTGACTTCGAATAACTAATTTTATATTATTAGTTTAAAATACTTTAAATTCAAAATTGTTCAAGTTTTAATATATATTATAACTTTAATTTTGAAATTGTTTATTTTTTTATTATGACCCATCATGACGTGGAATTTTCAGGTCTTCTACTTTGATATTATTTAATTTTACTTATCTTTTTTTCAACTCAATAAAGTTTTAATTCTTAACCTTTAAATAGCCTAATCTCTAATCTGATCTAAGGGGACGAAAAAGCCGATGTATTCTAAAAAAAACATGTGATAGTTAATATTTTAACCAAGAAAAGATTTTTATTTCAAATCACAAACAGTTAAATTGATAGAAAGATGAAATTTCTACCAAAAGAGATAAACTTTCAAATCCAAGAAAGATTTTCCAGACAAGTTTTAGCGCGCCTAGGGCGCGCGACTGTTGGATCTCGTACTTCGCGCTCGATCATGTATTTATCTCGCGCTTCGCGGTCGAAAGTATTTACATCCCGCTTTACGTTCGGTTCCTCTAGATTTATGAATTTCATGTTCGTCATCGATGAAAAGATAAAGTTCATTTGCAAATATTATAAAATTATCCAAATCTCTACATATGAAGTGATTGTTAGATTTGTTTTTATTTTCGACTGAAAATGAACTTTATTCACTTAAGGTTCGATCGACCTTAAGGAACACATTCTAATCCAGACACTCACGCTTCGGGCTCGATATTTGATTCGAAAATCATTTGGACTTTACGTTCCACGCTCGGTTCTTTGCACCGTATGATAGAAACAAAAAAGTTTGAGTGCACTTACGGCGCGCGATTTGGTCGTCGCACTTCGCGCTCCGAAATACGCTGATCGCGCACTTTGTGCTTTGTGTTATATGTTCTTCATATACACATTACTAAATTTGTATTTGATTTCAAATGAAGAATAATGATATAATTTAGGCGGAAAATTTTATTAGTTAAAATTGTTACTTTAGCGTGTGCCGTTTTCCAAACAAGTTAATTTTTTTCATTTTGAATATATTCTTACAACGAAAATCGATTGCAAGTTTGCAAATCTTTTTTGAATGCACAATTTTTGTTCATTCATCTGTTTTTCATACCTTGCATTGTTTTTCCAAAAATTGGATTATTTTACTGTCAATGTTATTTTCACGAATAAAACAAAAACTACGCATCCCATCGAAACATGATTAACAACAAATTTGTGGCCCGTCTTTGGATAACAAATTTGACCTTCCTCATTTTTTTCGTAGCTTGTGTTATGCGTCTAAAAATTTGATTTTTCTATTTTTAAAACTGTTTTTTACGAATAAAACAAAAACTACGCGTCATATAAAAAAGTAAATAATAACAAATCTGTAGATATTTTTTCGGTGCACAATTTTGGTCGATTCGTCTTTTATAGTATCTCACATAGTTTGACAGCAAAATGGAATTTTTTATTTTTGTATTATTTTTTTGTGCGATCAAAATTTGAATTTTTAATTTAAAAAAAAATTCAAAAAGTTGTTATGAAAATATTGTAGGGTGCTCAAAAAGCCACGTTTTTCTCCTCCTGACTCTTTTTCATATCGTGCGTATTTCGGGTTAAAGTGTTCATTTTCGTTTGTTTTTTGGAATTTTGAAAATGCTATAACTCCGGTAATTTTTTTTATTCGAAAAAGTCATTAGGACAAAATTGTTCGGGCTTTTGTGTACAATGAATAGCCGTACATAGAATTGTTGAATCTTAAAAAAAATGGTCTCAAAAATTTTCAAAATGCTCTAACTTTTTGAATTTTCATCCAAATTAGCTGGTTAACGAACTTGTTCTTTCTTTATAGGCCCAAAAACAGCGTGCCAAAGCACAATCCAATCTGGTTATTTTTTCAAAAGTTATCATGCCTACAGAATACAGACTACAGACTACAGACAGATAGACACCGTGGTAAAAATCGTTTTTTCTGACTCAGGGGGTCTCAAAACGTGGAGATTTGATAAAAACCGACCAAGTCAAATTTCACATAAAACCAATACCTTCTTATTACGAGAATATAAAAAAACTTCATCCAATATGTTAAATGTTCATGCCAAGAAGATTTTTAATTTTTGATAAATGTTTAACCAAAAAGATGAATTTTCAACTAAAAGTGTGCATCTTCGTACAAAAAAAATGATTTTTTCAGAAGGTCGTTCAACTTTTAACGAAAGAGTTGATTTTTCAAACTACGAAGATAAGTTTTCCACAAAAATGTAATATTAGATATTTTAACAAAAAAATATTTATATTTCAAATCAGAAACAGTTTTTAAGGGAAAATACGAATTTTCAACAAATTACGTGAATTCTCAACTAAAACAGAATAATTTTCAAACAAAAAGTTACATTTTTAACCAAAATAGATCAAATTTCTACAAAAATTGAAAAATTTTAAGACCAAAAAGGCAAATGGTCCACAAAATAGTTGAATATTCAACCTAAGAGAAATTTTTTAGCCATGAAGGAAAAAAATTTTAATCAAATTGTAGAATTTTCACGCCAAAAAGACTGAATGAACTTTCAGCCAAAAATAGTTGGATTTTTTTCTTGGGTTCCAGTAATTCAGTTCGCATTTAAGGAAGAACCGAAAAGAGGAGAACGTCTGTGAAGTCTGCGATAAATAAATAGAAATTTCTAAAATTTATAGACTGCAGAATAATGGTAATAGAATGCACAAAGTGTGTCGGACTATGTAATATTTTAGCTACTGAAGATATTATAGAATTGTGCTAAATTGTACTAAAATTGTAACTGATTACTTATTATTATTAAAATTAAAATCTTAGCAAGATTTGAAGAAGGAGGGAAGAGACAGCAAATCTCAGTATATCTTGCATAGGGGGAGAGGGTAGTGAACATTTCAGAAAAACCCCTTACGTGAATTGTGGATGAACCCTCATTTATTTGTTAATTCATTTATCATTATTTCGTGAATTTATGATTATTTGTGGATCTCGGGACAGTAAGGGTACGTGGGTTAGAGTTTGCTGATGATAAGGTTGTTATAGCAGAGTCAATCGAAGATTTGCAAAGAATGTTGAGCAAACTGAATATTAGCATGAAGAACATGAGCCTCAAAATTAAGGTGCATAGAACCAAAATCATGGTGTTTAGAGGGAAAGGGTTAGAATATATGTAATTTAATATACATCATTTAAATATATTCCTACATATTCTCTCATATTCCTACATATTTCCTCATATTCCTACATATTCCCTCATATTACTACATATTCTCGTATTCTTCATATTCTCTGTATTCCCAAATATTCCGATATATTCTGTATATTCCCGAATATTCTTTAGGGTAATGGGCAATTACGTGCACGTCAGGAATATCGGAATGTGCAACTAGTCGTTTGATTTCAATGAAACTTGTTGAAATTATAGTGCTATATAACAGACATTTTGGGTCAAAAGGATTGAAAAAAATTACTGAGGGCGTTATGCCGTATTGAATTTTTTGAATTATCGATATTTCGTGAACCGATAATTGAATTTTAATTAAATTTGGTGATGTGAGCCTGATTGGACGTAAGTCTGCCCCGATAATTTTCTACGCGGGTATTTTTCTATTCTCAAATTTAAAACTAAAAGTATACCAGGCATGATAAGGTGACGACCCTCAAGTAATGTCTGGCGTTTTTCGCTTGCAAACTTTCTGCGCCGGTATCTTTATGATTTTCAGTGAGAAAACAACACTTTCAATAGTCCATTCGAGTCCATTACAAATGTTTTTTTACAAACCCATTAAACTTATCTATTTATAGCTACCGTCATATAACATTATAATATATGTTCAATCTAAAGAGAATACAAGACATAAAATTATCCGAAGAGTACTTTGAAACAAAAAACTATTGAATGTCAAATAAATGAATGATTGACAACAGGTTTAAATTTAACAAAAGATAAATACAATATTTTAAGTATTTACGAAATTAAGGCTATTTTTTTCATAGGATGTGTATTTTTTGAGATATTTCAATGTCTTAAGTTAAAAAAATACACAATATATCGCTTAGACAACATTTAGGATACGGATTCAGATATAACAAAGGAAACTTCGAGTGTCTTGTCAAAGTTTACTCAGACGATTTTCCAAGGCGTATTATTTCCTGCACCAGATCAGATCATGAAGTACAAAATGCCTTATCCAACTTTTGCAAGCAATGTCCTTCAAAGCTTAAACTAGATCAAACAGACCCTCAGAAAAACGAAACAAGTGAGAAAACTGTAATTATTTCAGACTCAAATATACAATATACAAAATTTCTGAGAAAATCTTCCATATAGTTAATATTTTGCTGCATTTCCAGTCAATTTAATAATAAGCAGAATTGCTTCTATGAGGTGTAATTGAATCCAAAAAATGCAATTGTAAATAAATCAGGATGTTTCAATTGGATATTAGGTGCCCAAATGCACAAATCATTATGAAAAAAATTTTCCAACTGTGTAAGGGCACTCAGGAAAGATTCGGTTGACTTAGCTAAATTTTTTTTGGTCAACCGTATAGGTTATTAGATGGACGACAAAATATTTGTTTGACTTTGTTGAATCAATCAAAATTTGTTTGATTCAAAGAAATCTTTATGTTTATCCAAGAAAACATTTGTGTGGTTTAAACATTGTAATTTCCTTGATTTTTGTTATTTATAATGTCGCTTTTAGGGCATGAGGTTCATAGATTTAATATAGGTTCCAGTATCATCCCTCACTCAAATCCGAAAATAATCATTTTTACCCTGACTTAGAAATCTGCAAATATCTCCTAAAGTAAAATGGGCCATAAGGGGCTTTTCATTGCGGACACCCACATATTAGATTTGAAATATTAACTTTGATATTTTTCTCTGTTTCAGATCTTAAGTAACAGGCCAATGAGTATAGCGTACGACAGTAGCGATCTGGAAACGAATTGGCGAGATAGCGAATTTATAACAGAATGTTTGTGTTGGCATAATGTTTATCGACAACGGCATAACGCCCCACCACTAACGATGTCACCACAGGTAAAATAAAACATGTCACGTGCTAACATTCTACCACGTTCTTGAATGTACCGTTAGGCAATGCCCTCATCTAACGAGACCGCACTAAGTAATGTTGGCACCATAAACGTCAATTATGCTTGCATAGTGTAAGCAATTCTGTTTGTCGTAAACATTCTACTTGCCATGTTGTGGTCTCTTGTCAACATTGAAATTTAAGTTATTTAACATTTTACTAAAAATTTCAAAAGAAAACCAACTTTAATTGAACCTTTTTCGCAAGTAGTATCGAATATTTGCGCAAAGATTCACTTCTAAATTAAGAAAATTAACTCTAATATGTATAAATGATTGAATAGTTTAGTACCTAAATTAGGCTCGAATTGTTAAGAAAGTATAAAAATGGGTATATATATATATATATATATATATATATATTTAGATACTAAAATATTCAATCATTTATATATATAGATTCAATTTTGTTAACTTAGAAGTGAATCTTTGTGCAATTATTCGAGACTATATATATATATATTTTTTCTTTGTGGCCTGAAAAATGTTTTATAAAAAGGTGCCGGAAATTAGAAAAAAAAATTTAGAAAACAAATAAAGGACTTTAAATTGAACAAAATAGCGATCGTTTTTTTGAAATTCTAGAAGCCTGATTTTATTGGAAAATATACGACATACAGGAAAAAGCCGACATAAAATTCCTCTGACATTTTCCATGGAGAAAAATAGATATTGAAAAATAGATAACAAAAATGTTGATATCCAACCAAAATATATAGATATTACGGCATAATATCTAATATCTTCTACTTAATATAGAAGATATTGATGGACAATATTTGCTTATATTGCAAGTATGTATTTCGTCACATTAACCATTAATATCTAAGATATTAAAAAAGTGAAAATTTATCGGAGCAATGTCGTTGACGTGTGGTGTGGCGACTAAAGATTTTAACATCACTATTTCTAAATCTCGAGCATTCGGCGTGTGTGTTGTCGCTTTTCGGATACATATTGTGCTGAGCGTTTTGGTGGAAAATATATTAGGTGTTTTTCGATATTATATCAAAATTTTTTCAAGAAAATAAGGTCTCGGTCTTAGGCGTCAGTTATTTGTCAGCCTTGAACAGCGTGGGGACTGCTCTTGACGAAAATCGAATAATTAATAAAAAAAGGTGAATGCTCGAGGATCGGAAACAATATAAAGCGGTCTATGATGTAGACACCAAAAGCATTTTATAGAAATTGGCGCATGCGTTACAGGTAATTTTTGAACATTAAAAAAATATTTTTTGATTATCTTAGATTCTGTTCTTTAATATATTAGATATTGTCAGTTAAAATCTTCTTTTTAATATCTACGGATGCTCTGCTTCAATATCTAGATTTCTGTCCCATAGTTAATTCGCTGATATATTACCCGGTAATAACTAGATATTTTCTTTTTAATATTTATTTTTCTCCGTGTTGGAGGGTTTGAACCACTTATTGAATATTGTCAAAAATTGCATTTTATAGTTGATGCTTAACCTATTTGTGCACTCAGAAAAATATTTGTCTCTAAATAATGAAACCGGTTCTTTATCATAATTTTTTTTGTATTAACCAAAATTAACTTCAAAATGAAGAAAATCATTTCAAACTACAGAAAAATTTGCAGTGGAACAAGAAACTATTTCCTTGAGTCAAAAAAATTTCTTTTAATCGAAGGATCTTTTTTTCGAAATCGGACAATTTCCGTTTTACCGCTACTTTGTGTGCAATTTTCGATTGTATGAAAGATTAAAAATGTATTTTCTTTCTGTAATTGTTGCAGCTGTGTGAATATGCTCAAACGTGGGCGAATCATCTGGCGCATACGAACACATTTTATTACCGTAACGACCGGGAAGTTGGGCAAAATTTGTATTGTAAGCCAGGTGGAATTGTGCCTTGTGATGTTACAGGACAGGAAGTTGCTGCTTATTGGTATTCTGCTGTCAAGCAATATGAATTCCTAAATGAACCGGATATTTTGCATGCAAACGTAAATGCAGGTAAAAAACCAATTCAATTTTAATTATGTACGCCACATTTCATTTTTGTTTAATAATGTTGATTCTGAAAAGCAATTCTTTTACTGTTTTTTTTTGTTTGTTAATTATGCAGGATTAAAATTCAATGCATAATATAGTACATATTGGGCGTGTGTTCGAACTTTCATGCTCAATATGCTTTCCTGAATGTGTGCGAATATGCGGCTGCCAACCCCCCCCCCCCCCTCCCCCTCACCCGGAAATGTTATATGGCTACGGACTTGACGACAGGTAATTTTCTACCGGGATTATTGTTATTTTAGTCTTTAGTTTCACAAAATAATTTCACAAAGTTAACATTTTTAAAGATTTATAATACTCAACTAAAAAATACTTATGAACAGAATTATAAATTAAAATTAATCTTCATACTTAATAATTATAACTTAGGATAAAATTTTCGAACGAACACTAACTTCTCAACAGCGCATCGCATCGTCATACATTCTCTCGCGATCCCATGATACCCACTCGGTATATAAAAAATGATATCAACGGCTCAATGGTCTAGGGGCATGATTCTCGCTTTGGGTGCGAGAGGTCCCGGGTTCAAATCCCGGTTGAGCCCAATTTTTTATACTTAACAATCTCTTTTATTCAATTCTCAAAATTATGGTAATATAACAATAGACAATAATACATTTTTTATATAAAAAAAAACATTTATATCAGAATTAAAATCTCTTTTAGAGCCTCGGAATTGTAAAACATCTTTTCCTATATAAATGGTACAAATTTACATTTCTTTTCCCTCGACAAATTCAGATTTTCAAAATGTGAGAATATAATACCTAGAATCTCAAGTGTAAAATGGTATATAAAATCCTCTCTAAAATGTAAAGTCGGCAGTAGAAGCATTTCCATTTCCATTTATTATTCAATAATAAAAAAATCCGCGTTCTGTGTATCGAAAATCGAGGTTGAAAACGATTGAAGCAACTGAATGGGTCAAATAGACATATATAGGTATATTTATATCGGTCATTTGGGAACTATTTTTTGGTAGCAAGGTCAGCGGGTATCTGATAGGTCCTTGAACCGAACCTACTGTGCTTATATAATGCTGTTGACCGTGACCTCATATCTGATAACTTGCTTGAATTTAACATATATTTTCATATATTTTTTTTAAAGGAAGGCGATGACCGAAATGAGATAAATTCTGCACATTCAAGTCATGAAAAAATATACTATACATTTTTTGGATCTTTTAACACAAAAGCACATACCTTAACAAATCATTTACTGTATTCTTTAAAGGCTGCGGAAACAGAAACTTTCTAAAAACCTGAAAGCCAAAAAGTGAAATTTTTATCAAAGTGACAAATTTATTTTAATCTTAGATAAATACTCTCAGTATAGAAAGTATTCAATTGTATCCGTAATTTTATGGATTACTTCAAATATGTTTTCTATTAAATAGAAGTTCCGAAGATTTTTTCGGTACTCACCAAAAATACAGGTGCAGATCTAGAGGAAATGGGGGAGCGGGGTATCAAAAAATGTATTCTTATCCTCTACGAAAATCATCATTCGAATTTGGACCTGTCTAAAGATGACCTCTTTGTTGTAATCGTCATACGTTACTTGAACTGAAACAATTTTTTGTAAATACAAATTTTAAAGTACTATGCTGCAATACTGATCGAGACAGTCTTGAATCCAATTAGGGCATTGTCTAGAACATATAATCTGGACGGTCATTTCGGGTCCTAATCGGGAGTTGGCTGCCCCGTCAGGACCAAAAATTTCCTAAGTGTCTCGTTCAAATATTTTTTTACACACTTCAAAAAAATACCAGAGTGCTTAAAAGTACCAAAAATGGAAAATTAACATTAAAAAAGTGATTTTTTTCCTCCTCATCCAGTCAGACCTTACGGACCCTAATCGGGTGTTGGCTGGCCCATCAGAACCAAAAATTTTCTGAGTGTCTCATTTAAATATTTGTTGACACACTTACAAAAAATACCAGGGTATTTAAAAGTACCAAAAATGAAAAAATTAATATTACATTTCTTCCTCATCATCTAGTCAGTCCTTACGGGCCCCAATCGGGTTTTGACACTAAAAAATGTTTCGCTTCAACTCATCGCCATAATAGACCATTTCCCAGCCCCGAATAGTTCTTCGATAATTTTCTCTACTGGTAAAAGTATATAGTAGAAAATGAATTAATACCTGAGGCATTTTTGTTGAATTGTAAAGCAAGATGAAAATCTTATTACATCAATATTATTATAAAATAAGATTTTTATGGATAAGAGATCAAGAATAAAATAATATAATATATTTTTACCCTGTCTGATTTTTTACCCGGTCTTATTCGAAACTTTGTCGGTACCAAAATAACATTCTATACACTTTCATATATAGACGGCCACATACATACATTCACATACACAATACGTTTTATAATTTATAACGCGGGTTTACTAAAACTTAGAGATCTAACATTATGTTGCTATTGTAGGAAAAGAATCGCACGTATTCCTGAACTGGCCAGACTCTTACACCTTTTGGGAAACAGCATTTTTCCTACTAACTCAAGATATAGAAATTTCAATTTCATGGGACAGAGCAGAGGAAACAATTACTCGCCTGAATTCCCGAAGAATTTCCATATAGGGTCGGATAAAATTCCGCCGAGACTAATTTATTTTTTCTCTTTCTGAAGGCCATTTCAAAGACGGATGGACGCAGATAGAATAACGGTTTCTGTCTTAGACCAAAAAAATCACACAACTAGATTCACGACGAAGTTCCTCATAAGGCCAAATAGGATTCAGTGGAGCGACTTCGTTTTTCTGTTCCTGATGTTCGCTTTAAAGCCAGATAGAGAAACGTGTCCTCTCTTAAAAGAAAATAAAATTCAGGATAGAGCCCGATAAGATTTCATCAAGTTACATTAGATTTTCCGTTTCTGAAGACAGTTTTAAAGCCGAATGGAGCCGGATAGAAAAACGTTTTCAGTCTTTAGAAATATTTGAAAAAATTCCGTCAGGCAACTTATTTTCCGGAAAAATTCCGGATAGGGCTGGACATGATTTCGTCGAGTAAATAATTCGATTTTCTGTTTCTGATGGCCGGTTGAAAGCCGCAAAGAGTCGAATAAAAAAGCGTTTTCGGGCTTTGACGGAAACAGTCTCCCAATTTAAGCTTGTTAAATATCATTCCGAAGTGAACTATCTGGAGTATTGGCCACTTGTGTATCTGGCCCTTTCCCATTATATCTGTTATTTTTCTTTATTCTCAACTCAGCAGCCGTAGTAGAATACGCGAAACTTAAAATTATTAAAATGTCCTCACTTGTAAAAGTAAGGACAATAAATGCTGAAAAATTGGTATTGAAGTATTATAAATTTACTAATTACAGAAATTCAAATAATAATCTGACGAGAAAATTGAACATATATAAAAAGCGGCAGTGAAATGAAGATCAAGGGATAACTTTCAAAATGTTATTCCTCTGCTCCTCTTCGAAATATTACAAAGAATGATTCCTTTAGAAAGAGGTTTAAAGAGCCTGGAAAGAATTTAAAAATGTGTATTTGATTTTCTTAAATATCTCGTAAAGTATTATCTCGCCAACAAAAGTGTTTCCCATTATATAAAAGTTCCATAAGTATATATCAAAAATGAGAAAACAAGGTTTAAAAGTAAGGTAATTTCATTAAATGATTCTTGAAAAAAATAATGCAAATAATCAAGTTATAGGAATCTAACTGAATAGAGGGAATTGAGTGCAGAGCAGATCATAAACCTCAATAGGTTTATGATCTGATTAGTATAAGCTCTGGTTACTATGTAAGATTACAAACGATAGAACACACATGCTACATAAATTATTTTACAATCTGGATCACTGAATTTAGTTTCAAATCTGCTGCTCAGGAATGTTATATTTAGTAAATTCAACGTAATTATATTTCCATGAAAGTGTAAATTAACGTAATCAAAAGTTAATCCAACCCAAGGCTGAACTAGTTTTCAATTTCTTTTTTATATTATAATATAAAATAAATAAATGTAAAAGAGAATAATTAAGCTCTTCACTAGCCAATAAACCAATAAAATGAAAATAGAAGAAGGCAACTAAGGGGCTATTCAAAAACTGGGTGACCCCGTTTTGAATACCTTTTTTACCCCTCCCCTTCTTCGTCGCAGATCATCACATAAAGTTTAAACCACTCATTGTGACGTCAAAATTTAACTTTTGATTACATTTTACAAACTTCTAAAATGAGATACAAAACATAAAAACATAATATTTAACAAACTTGACAGCTCAAAATGTTCGCAGAAGAGGGGACATTAACGTATAGGTACCATATAAAATTCAGTATGAAACACTTAAGATTCCAAGACGAAATATATTGCATTTTCAACAAAATAGTTAAATTTTCAACTCAAAAAGATAATTTTTCAACCTCATAGTTGACTTTTCAAGAAACAAACAAATTAATTTTAGACCAAACAGTTGCATTTAGAAACGAATAGTTGGACTTTCAAGCAAAAGAAACACATTTTCAACAAATTAGTTGAATTTTCAACATAAGAAGACGAATTGCAATCAAGTGGTCCATTTTTCAAACAAAAAGAATTAACTTGAACAACTTTTTTGCCAAACAAATAAATTTTCAATCCAAAAAAATATGCAATTTTAATAATAAAAAGGAGAATTTTCAAACACAGAATAATTAAATTTTCGACAAAATAGTTGAATTTTTAATCAAATAGTTGAAGATTCAACGACAACAAAACTAATTTTTGACCAAACAGTTGAGTTTACAGCAAACAATTTAACTTTCAATCAAGTAGTTAAATTTTCAGTCAAGAAGATTAATATTCTACAAAAAAAAAAAAAAAAAATAAGAAATTACAATGAAATATATAAATTTGCAACCACATTGTTGAATTTTCAATTGAAAACGATCAATTTTCAACAAAAAATAGAATATTTAAATTTTCACTTATAAAATTACTTTTCAACGTAAAAAAAAGAATTTGTAACAAAATAATTGAATCCTCAACCAAAACAGACTATTTTTTAACCAAGCATTTGCACTTTCAACCAAGAAAGATTTATCATGTAAGAGAGAGAAAAAATATCAATCAGACTGTTCAATTTTCAAGTCAAAAAGGCAAATGCTCAAGAAAACAGTTAAATTATCTACCCAGAAATATGAGTTTTCAAGCCAAATGTTAATTAACAACCATATAGTTGAATTTGCTAGCGAAATAATAAAATTTTCAACCGAAAAAGACGAGATTTTGAACAAATTAATTCAACAAAAAAGACAAATTTACAACAAAATACATAAATTTTAAACCAGATTGTTGAATTTTCATCTAAAAACGTTCAATTTTCAACTAAAAATAGAATCGTTGAATCTTCAGTTACAATAATTAATTTTGAAACATGAAGAAAATGAGTTTTCAACAAAATAGTTGAATCTTCAAAAAATAAAATGAATATTTAACAAAGTACTTCAACTTTTAACCAAGTAGTTTCAGCCAAATTTTTAGCCAAAAAAATATAAATTCACAACGAAAAATTTTCAGCTAAGAATAAAACGAATATTTGAACAAAATTAAAGCTGAAACCAAGAAAATGAATCTATGGCAGAGTAGTTCAACTTTCAACCAACCGAGTTGAATTTTCAACGAAAAATAGTTGGATTTTCTTATTAGATTATATCAGTTCAGTTCACATTTAAGCGAGAAGAAAAACGAGAAAACAGGAATTTTCTTGAAAACAGTGGAAAACAGAAGAATTATCGAGGAATTCTTGTTAAAAAGGGACTAAAGTCGGGAATAGGGGTAAGAGTATGAAGACCGTATTTAGATGCTTTACTTCTAAAATAAAATCACTAATTTTCATTTTTTCAAGCATTTCAAAAGATTTTTCTTCACATGCATATTTTCTACGTGTGAAGTCACTCTCTGCATTAACCCCAGCCTCCTTCGTCACAAATCGTCACCACACTTGTTATTCCCCCCTCCCCCTGGCAGTGCGATGTAGTTACGATTTAAAATGCAAGTACCATAACTTCTATACCTATAGCATTTTCCCATAATCTCAAGATATGTGAATTTCTTGCATCTTATGTTCTCCTGATCGAATCATCTCCTGTGCGCAGGTCATTTCACGCAGCTGATCTGGGCCAGCAGCCGACTCTTTGGTGTCGGAAAGGCAAGGAGTAGGAGCGGCAAAATAATTGTGGTGGCCAACTATCAACCAGTCGGCAACATGTCCGGACATCTTCAGAGAAATGTTCTACCCCCGTTACCAGAAAGTGCCAATTTATCTCTACCCCCGCCACACAGAATTCGCCAAAGTGACACCCCTGCGTCCGAAATGTCCACGAGCAGCAATAGCTCTGTCAGTACGCAATAATATCGTCGGCCTAACTGCCTTTTCTGCGTCTGCACGAAGCGGGACGAGCGACGATGAATTTAATGAACCATCTCACGGTAATGCGATTCATCCAAAAATTGCATGAAATTGAAAAGAAATCCTCAAAAAATGAACAAATTGAAAATGAAGATTGCACAGAGAGTTGTATTAGCTTATTGTGTTTAGTAGTAATACAAGACAGCAGATTGGTTAATTAAGTAATCATTAATCATATTAAGAAGATTTAGAAATAGCATGCGGAAACAGACCTTTTCCTTTTCTAGTGATTATATGACGACTCTTTGATGAAAAAAGAACAAACTCAAAAATTAAGTAATTATGAGACAAAAATTACAGAGGATTTTAATTTCAAATGAAGATTTGAAAACTAAGGGTTAAAAAAAGATTTCAGTTTTCTGCAAACAATATTTTTATACTACGTATTATTCCTTGTTAATGATTATTATTACTTTGGTTATTGTATTTGGATCTTACATCACTTATTTTTTCTAATAATAGAGGTACAGAACTGTGCATTTCGATGTACATCGATTATCAAATTGCACCTAATTGCAAATGTTTGAAACCGACTTCAAATAAAAATTTAATTGTAAAAGGTGTGAAATTTGTAAATTAAATATTGTAGCCATTCTTATAACACGCTGGAAATCAAAATTAGTTTAAAAAATTTTTAATTGAGAGTGTTTTACATTCCAAACATTTTAATGAACAGTTATAACTACACAGCGCTTAAAAATGAATTATTTTTAATGGCAGTTGTAAAAATGTGGATAATTTAACAATATAATTATAGCAGCGTTGATTTAAAATAATTCACAGCTTACTGTTTGCAAGTGACTATAACGTGATTTTAATAATTGAGGTGCATCGATTGCAAAAGTAATGTACCTCTAAATAAATGTATCTGTGCCTCTGAATTTGAATCAGCAAGAAGTGCGTCACTAAATCTAATGAGTAAGAATTTTCACTGATTAATCAGTGAAACCCCATTAAATAAGCATTTAAGTTCACTGATTAATCAGTGAAAATCCTTACTGATTTTACTTAGTGACGTACTTCCCGTTTATTTGAATTTTAGAGAGATAGCAGTCTGAGAGAGAGGCAATTTTGATGTTTATGATGCAACTGGGTACGTCTATTGTTATGGGGATTTTGGCGACCTTAATGGCACCGAGTTTCCTAAACTCTAAACTCAGAAGTCTCGTTATCGTGAGATTCTATAAATGATTCTGAACTCAGAATCGGAGTGATAAAATGGAGCCTTACACTCGAACCTGTCGAGTCTTGAAATCCCACAAGATACTTCAAAATCTTCATTTCTTCGATTCTCTCGTTCCTCTGAGACTGAAGGCATGTTCGAAGGAAGTTTGCCAGATTGAACTTTTGAAAATACAGTATATGTAACACCAAAGTTACTAAATTTTGTATCAAATAATTTTTTCACTTGCAAGGGTTGTTTATATAGTATACGTAACGCTTTTAGGGGGGGGGGGGGGGGAGAGGGTCAGGCCTAGCGTTAAAAAAATTGTGAAAAATCACAAGAAAAATGAGGAAAAAGCTTTACTTATATAGTAACAATTTGAACCAGAATTGTAGGGGTTTCCAACATAAAAATTATTCTACTTTGAATCCTTTTTTCTATTTTTTTTCATTTTGAAAGCAAACATTGTAGTTTTTACATTATAAGGTATCAAACAGAAATTATGAAATTTATCTTCAGTTTATAATAATGTAGCTATATGAAGGATTTCAATTGGTAATTGTAAAATTGTTAACGTTTTAATTCACATTTGTTTAATTTTAAGAGCTTCTAATATGAAATCTCAAATCAAAAAATTATTATTCAATTTTCATAGTTTTCAAAGAATAATTAGTAAAGTATTAAAAGGCTTTTATTTCTGATTCAGCAATTCTATATGATTGAAATTTAAAATCGAACCATTTTAAATGTTATAATCTAAAACTATTCAACACTTCCAATTTAAAGTTATTCTATTTCAAACGCCTTTTTTCTAATTATTCAATATTAAAGACTTGAAAATACAAATTGCGCTACTATTGAAATAAATTTGTTAAATTTAAAAGGGTTCAAAATACAATTACTTTTTTCAGACACCACATATTTGAAATTATCTAGTTTATCAGCTACCCTGATACTAAATTTCATAATAGTTCTTCAAATTCGCCAATTCTGTTATAAAAATTCACTTTTCTCTGGCATACTTCTGGAATAATTCAGGGAGCAAGTATGACTTGCGTTGCAGATAAGGAAGAGCAATGTGAAAAACTGGATAAGTTTCTCCCTTTCTATCAACGAAAATCGTGATATAAGCAAATCACTGCTTATCGCGTGTTAGGCTGATGTATAAAATAAAACTATTATCAAATATAAACTCAGCAGGCGAGGCTACAATCAGAAACATTATCATGTTATAGAAGCTGCTCACAAGTCTATTGTAAATTATCAACTACTAATTAATATTAGGATAAAACAATGAAATAGATAACGAATTAATTGATAAAGTATTATCATTGCTCGACATAAAAGTGGCATGCTAAAGTTGATCTTCTGAGCTCGCACAAATTTAACTTTAACTAGAAAAATGAGAGCAACTCATTTAATAAATTATCCTTTAGTTTTTTTATTTAAGACAGAAATCAAACATATTAAATATTCAAACATTCAAAGCTTATAGAGGAATAAAACAATTTTATATAGCAATTTCATATTAAAACCTTTTTATGTTCCTTAAATACTAGTATAAAAATCTAACTACAAACAATTGTACATTTTTTAAAAAATTTGCTTTTTCACGCACAAATACGTATGCAAAGAGCAATTAAGTCATTAGGTGTAATTAGCGAATCGAAAAAAATCAGAGCTTTGATTAAAGTCGAGTAAGCGATACAAAAAAAAATTATTTTTGTCAAATAATTATGCTGAGCGTTTGCAAAATATTCGCGTCCTGCGGGTGCCAATGCCATAAATATAGCAAATCAGTAGAGCGTCATTATAGTAAATATTATAAAAAATATAACAGAATTAGACAAAATTATTTTTAAAAACTTCAATAATCGTATTTTCATAGCACGGACACTACTTATAACGACGCTTTACTGTAATTAATTTTTTTAATACGCGGTGCCTCGTAATTTGTAAGTTTTTATTACAATTTGCTACATATAAAGCGACTATATACGAAAGCATCGAATTGATGTAATAATGTCAATGTTTGCTTAGATTGAAGTGAATTAATTATTTAGTATAAAGAAGTAGGTTCTAACCATATTTATGGATTTTCATCACAGTGCAAACATGTGCATTTGCATGATAGAAGGAAATAATTATTATAATACGTGATAATAATAATTTACTGTTGCAAAATTAATGTTTTACTTTCAAAAACACTTTAATTTATTAAGTGTCTACAATAATTCTTTATTCTTTCAATCTAATATTCCATATTATTATTAGACAAAATTATAATATAAACAAAAAATTGTAATTTTTAAAGTTACAATTTTGAAAAGTTTTAAGCAGCAACGAGTCAGCACGTTCATTTATACGACTTGTTTCCTCGCTCGTTATGAACATTGCTCTATTGATCATCCAATTAGATTCACGTTGTAAGCGAGTGGTAATTTGTGACTCGCTTTTCTTGTTTATTTAGCTCCAGCGAAAACATAAAACAGAGAGTAAAAACATTCATAATCAACAGAAACGAGGGAATTATAATGATTTAGGGGGAACCAGTACGAGGTGGATAGAAAAACTTTTGAAGTCATAATATTGATAAATGATGAACAAGTAGAAAAAGTATTACATACCAAGTTAAAGCTGGAACACTCATTTTAAAGCTAGCTATGTCATCACATGAATTATGTTAGCCATTTATTCCATATTTTATACTTTTTAACATGTTGAAATTTTATTCAGATGGCACTCTTCTGATATGAAGACGTTAGGTTAAAATTTATGAAAGAATAATCAAAAACTGTTATGCTACCAACTATCATAAACAAAATACTACAGAAAATGTTCTTCCGTTATGTTGGTGAAAGACATGAACTTACTTATTTATTTAAAAGTTCTTTGATTCGTATACCATACTTTTTTGTGCTCGCAACCTATAAAAGGAGAAAAATTTCTTAGACACCCAAGGCTAACCTGTCAACAATTTATTCACCTTGACCCAGATGAAACTTCTCTAAAAACACTTAAAACATATTTTCGATGAAAATTTAGAAAATGAATCATTAGACAGTTTTGAAGCCAAAAATTGGACAAATGGAAGGAATGAGTAAAATAATAGTTAAAGCAATGTAATTCCTTCAAAAAAGATAATCTGTCAGCGGAAAAAATTTTCAGCGCTATATAAAAAACACATTTTTAAATTTTTTAATTTAAAAAAAGCAAGTAAGTGGTAAAAGGCTGATCATAAAACTTTCTTTTAATACTGCTACTTATAAAGTAATACTATAGATCTTTTGCTTTAAAAACCAGGCACTTTTTTCCATTATTCAGTTCGTACTGGTATCCACCTCCGACTGGTTTCCCGTACTTGCATTTGAAAGAGCCATCAATTAGGTTTTATTCTTATTCGAATGAAAATCATTTTCCTTAATAATATAACCTTACCAATTTTCATACGCAAAGTTATGGAAAGTAATCTTGATGTTTTTTTTTAATTATGAAAATAAATTTCTTTTACATGAGTGAGGAAACGAAACACGATTCATGAATAAAGCCTTTCTATTATTATTTTTTGCAAAATAGTCTTATAAGAAAGTGTGCGAATCAAAGGAATAAGTAATACACAAAAGATTTCTATCTGGACGATGGAAATAGGTTAGTCTTACGGAAAAGTGAGTAATACTAAACAATTCGTCGAAAAATATTGTATATCTTTATTATAACGATTGTGAAAGAATAAAGTGAAAAATAATATAAAATCAAACTTTTTTTTAACATTTTCAAGATTTTTTAATTACAAATATTTTCGAGGCTAAAAAAAGGCTGATTTTCAAGAAGAACAAAGTATTTCGTATTCAAATTAAGATTTTTTTTCATATTCAAAGTTTGCACAAGCACCTTTCTTGCTCTATTTTGCACCATGGATCTGAACATCTCTTTTTGTCTTAAAATGTCTGTAAGTTTATATAAAAGTCTTCTTATTACAAAAACTGTAGTAAAAATGCTAAATGATGTATAAAATTATGAGTGTGACATCATAAACAGAACCGAATCAGAATAAAAACGAACGTAGCCCATTTAATAAAACAATTTAAAAAGTTGATCAAAGTGAGTCAAAATAATTTCTTTCAAAAATGATTCATAATTATTTATTAACGTGATCATTTCATTTCATTATGTCTAATTGATCATTAATAAGTCAGACTTTTTGGACTAGTTTTTAATAAAATTCAAGTTAAATAATTGTTGAATTATGTAACAATTCTATGGAATATTATATGAATAGTTTATTTGAAAATGTGCTCTATGTACAGACAATCTCAAAATTTATCAAACATTTATAGCAATTGCTAAGATCCACGAAAATAGAGCCATTAATAATTGCTGTGAATTTTGATACAGATATTTAAGCGTAATTTAGGAAAACATATTTCAGATTAAAATGATTTATTGAACAAAAGATATTTGTATTTTCGCATTTTGCTTCCGTTGTATATAGGTAAAAACTGCAATTGTTATACAATCCTGATGATCAATCTCTGAGTGTATTCTTCGAAAGATTCTGTATGACTCTATTTGGTTGGTCTTTTTTTTTAATTTTCTCTACTTTAGGAATAATACTATTTGTAGTTTTATAAGCAACCTTCTTGAAAAATGATTTCAATTTCAATATAAGCCCGTGCCTAGGTTCATCATAATTCAGTGAGCGTAGACCAAATATTTTCGTGGTCGATAGACACTCCATTAATAAAAATAAAACCCAAACAAATAGAGCTGTAAAGAATGAAATGAAAAGAGTGGACTGTACATATAGGAAATTCTTAACGAAGATAATTATTTTATTTGAGTCAGCATCGAATCTAAGAAAGTAATTTTTTCTCATCCAGCTTTTGCTTCTAATGAATACTGAAATATCTTAAATGTGTTTTCACAGCAGTCACTGAGCTTATAATTAGACTTTATCGCGAGACAAATCATCTATAAAGTACTACTTAAGGAAAATGCAAATTTTCGACGTGCTTTTCTCGAGTTAAGTAAAAAATGTACACCAGTAGGAATAAATATTTTGAAAAAAAGATTGCGCTTCATTCTCTTGGATAGCAAGGCACGAACTTAGTAAAATGTTAACTCACTCACACCAGAAAAAATATTTGTAATTATAAATTTATCATAATAGGGCGTAAGTAAAATCGAACCTGTTTCAATATAAAATATTTGTTTTCATTAAAACTTTTTAAACAAAATATAAATAAATTACAAATGTTTTTAATAGTGTCTGTATAAATTTATATACAGTAGGTTAGCCTCGCTAAAATGTTGAATAAGAAATTTGAATGTCGAAATAATCCAATCAAAGTTTAAGATTCAAATAAATTATGGTACGACTACTGATAAATATTAGGGAATAATAAGTAATTTATATTTATCGGATTAAGGCCACGCTGGGTTTCAACTGAGTTCAATCCAAAATGGCTTGCACGTACCAATTTTTTTCTGCTTAATTTTCTGGGATATCTCACGATCATTCTAAACCCAAAAAGAACAAAATCACCTGAGTCCTTTTTGAGAAACCTCAATTTTTAATTTTTTAGAGAGGCTGATCAACATATTTTTATAAAAATAATTTAAAAGTGGCATTTTATTAGAATACTCCATTTACTTTAGCGTAAGAAAGTGCTCCAAGAGCTGAATATCTTACAAGAACCAAAGGGAGAAAATATTCTTAAAATGAGAATATAGTTAGGAAAAGAAGAAATGCGCAAAGGAAAATGCGCCTTGTTCTGTTCAATCATTTCTTTCAATGTTTTGTGCGACGTGCTTTTCGATCAGTTTTTCGAATTCGTAATAAGTCACAAGCTCGAAGCAACGCAACCAGTTCTAAGGATAAATCGCGTGTGTACATCCATCTCTTTCTCTTTACAGAAAATGTAAGAGTGAGAAAGGTCTCATGTCACATTGAGGTTGAATACCGGCGTGCCTATTTAAGTTGCAACTATTCTTTTAAACTTAGTGGGAAATTCTTACAATTAGACAGGAATATATATTCTTAAAGTAAGAGGGCCTCCATCGTGCATTAAGAATATATTCTTGGCGCCTACTTAAGTTGGGAATATTCTTTAACTTAGTGGGAAATTCTTAAAACCAGAATATCGTTTTTCGGTGTTCTCGTTAAATATATGTATATAGCTCCTAGATCAGTTTTATGAATGTTAAACTAAATATGGTTTCAGACAATAAGATTCCACTTTTAAATTATTTTCATAGAACTGTGCTGATTTACCTATTTGAAAAAATCAAAAATTGAGTTTTCTGACAAAGAGGCAACACGATTTTTGTTCTTTTTTAAACTCAGAATGATCATGAGACATCACAGAAGTTTAACAGAAAAAAAACGAGCGATGCAAGTTATTTTTGGGTTGAAGTTAGTCGTAATCCAGTATAAGACAAATTAAGTAAGAAAAAAGAGACGAGCTTCTCTTCCTATAATGGGAATTTCCTTATACGAAAGACACGTGTGATACAGAACGTAGATTAGCATAATGTAGCGAACCAGTAAACGAGATTATGTCTCTGGCTGGTTCGTGAAAAAAATGTGTATTAGAGTAATAAATCAACTTTCTTCTAACACGATTCTAATCTTCAAGATTGATTGGCGGTTTTATAATATTTTGTTCTTGTCAGAAGTTGACACAATTCAAGAAAAATTATACTTTTAGTACTTAAATACTCTCTTCGGAAAACAGAATGTTAATTAATTAATTATTTATAATTTAGTGTTGCATGTCGCATTTTAATCTAAGCTTGATATCTCCTGTTTTACTATTACTAATATTTTTCACGATAATATACCACAGAACAAATATACAATATTAATAACAGTCCGGGAGAACTTATTATTACAAATTAATAAGGAAGTTACAATTAATAAAATAATGAATATCGCATGAAAAAGAATATTCTTACAAATACTTCTTTTTTTATAAGGGTTGATTTCCAAGTAAAATAATAATTCTTAATTATAAGTTACTAGCTATGCAAAAATGTAAAAAAGTCATGGAATTTTATTTTTTGTTCATGAGGAACCTTAATATAAATAAGACAGTTTAATAAGTTTCGTAAATTTCTTTCTACCCTCACTTGTCCTTTTCAATTAGAATTACTATATCAAAGTATTAGAATGCTATTCAAGAGAAGTATCATATTTTTAAATATTTGAATCAAGAAAAAATTGAAATATTTGTATTTGGAAATTCTTGAAGTATTGAATTTTAATATAAAATTCGTTTGAAATGAATGAACTGTTCATACATACTGAGGTGGTTCTTATTTTCTAATATTTGAAATGTTGGACTCCCATCTCCCAGTTTCGTGCAGTTACAAAAGAAGAAGATACTCTGCAATTTTTAGCCCAATCTGATAATATTTAGAGGTATTGCAGGAGCCTTGAATTTTCCCATATATTTTATATGGGAAAAATTGAGCAAAAGCTTCTAATTAAGATAACTGTCTAAAATTTTAATAAAATCTAACGCCCATATATGAAGTGGTAGCTTTTAAAAGGATAAAAAAAGTGGTCATGTGTCAAATTCCAAATTATGCGAAAATCCTAAATGGCGGCTATCTCAATTTTCGCAGAAATGAGATACTTGTGCAGTTTTCGAGAAAATACTTGAAATACGGTCAGAAGACCTTTTTTCAATGAAAAATAAATTTTGATGTGTATGAAACAAAATTTTGAAAAATTACAACATTTCAGCTGATATAACTTTTGAACAAATTGCATTTTTTGTCATGTTTAACAAAATTTTGTCAAAATTGGATAGTAAAATAATTGTATCAGTAGGAAAAAATGCAGTAATGCATAAATATTACAACTTTGAAAAAAATGGTTGCGAAAAAAATCGCGAAAAAGATTGTTTTCCACACTTTTTCTTTAAAATTTGTATATTTCGTGATAGAATCAAATTTATTCGCAAAAAAAGAAAAGTTTAGATTGGCCTCAAAATTGCAGTGTATCTTCTTGTTATGTAACCTAACAAACCTAGGGGTGGGAGACCAACAATATGTAAAAAAAGGTTTACCCCGCGTAATAAGGACTACCCTAATACATACGTTAATTGAAAGTATTTAAATCAATAATTTAATCTTGCAATTAATTTTTAAAAACCCCTACAAGCATTTAATTTAGAGTGTAATTGGTCACATTTTAGTTGATTGCAATATATATCAATTCATCACTTCTTTTAATTTAATAAATTGAAGCCATTTATGTAAGAGAGAAAACAATATTAATAACTGTACAGTTAGAATCAATCCTGACTGAATTCATGAAATCCTGTTCCTCTATAATAAAAATAAATCTGAAAGAAACTTATAATAGTCACTTTGATTACCTTCCGAACACTCATCAATGCTATTTGAATGTATCCAGTTAATACATTAAAATATGGATTTTTTCCCAGTTCCGAAAAATTCTTGACTTTTCAAGCACATACAATCTCTTTCATAAAAAGCCTCTAAATTAGGATGATCATCACTCATGAAGCATTTACAATTCTAATCCCATAAATTTATAATAATTATAATTGATGTTATTTGTTTTTTTTATATATAACACGGTCTTAAATTAATATTTTCAAAATGTTGATTTCACAGAAAAAAAAACAGATGTAATCTTTACAGCAATTTCAGAGTAATCTTTACCTGTAACAAAAATTAACTTCACATGTTAAGATTCACCCACCACTTTGGAAATGGTTACCATGTCAACTCTATTGAATCTTGTTTTGTTTCGATGCGAAAAAATTCAACTTTATCTACTTGAAAATTTCCCGCAACAAAAATTCACTCCTCTTTTTTCTGTGTCTTTGTTTCTCAATCTGTACAAAAATTCTTCGCAATATCTTGAAAATATCGATTTAACACCATATAGAGAACAACTATCCTCAATTATAAGTACTTATATAGATCTGGTAAATACCGCAATATTAAAAAATAAATATATAATGTTTAAAAAATGAGCCGTTTAATATTTTTGCTCGGTGGTCCAAAGATTCTAGTCACATAACTGGTCCAGATATTGACCTTTTCACAGACCATTGCGAGATGTCGAGAGCAATTTAAAGTATTCGATTATTTTGTGATCGTAGACTTGACCGTGAAAAAGCAGAACGAAATTGTATCACGTGGAAAGTGGGTTGAGGTGGAAATTAGATTGGCGCATTGCAGGTACCAAGTTACGTTCCCAGCTGCTGTACTCATATCTGCCTAAATCGAGATAAAATTTCACCTCCCTAGAAAAACTTAACTTTTATTCAAAGCAACATTATTCATTGCCTAAAACTTATTAATTTTGCGTTAACATTATACAAAGAATTGTTTACTCGCAAAAAAATGATGAAAAATCCTCCAAAAGTTGCAAGATATTTTTAAAAAATACTAATAGAATATGTGTAGCAGAATAAATTACTTCGTGAGAAGAGAATGAACTCTAGATGTAAAAAATGAGGCAAGAGGGTAATCAATTCAGGATTATGCACTTTATGGAGCAATAAATTAGTGAGCTTACTACAAAACGCCGAGAAGGAGAATTATAATAATGGAACTGCAAATGGTATTCATAAAGTACTCAAGAAAAATATAACTATTGTTTCTAGTGCTCTATTATTTCAAAGCAAATTGTATTCATTCACGAATGCATATGAGGCTTTATGCAGTCTTTATTCTATCCTGTTATAAATTTCTATTAATAATGAATTGAAGCATCAAAGATGATTGAATTAAATTCCCATTCAAGAAAATAATAAAAGTACATTTAAAGGATTCTTTTTCTGGAATGCTACAGGAGAACTGAATAGAAAAGAAAGAGTTGTAAATGTAAATAAAGAGCTGTCCTAATTCCTAGACATGGCACTCATTGCAAGCTATCTAATTTCTGTTTTATTGCCACTGGGTAACACTTTCTATTCACTCTTTTAGCGCACTCATTTGGCAAATCTCGTTAACTTGATAGAATTCAATATGAGAGCAGAGTCCATCCATCCGCCATACTTTTTTTCCAAGGAGAAGAAGTGTGGGGAAATGAGAAGAGGGGAAGTAGGAGAGATAAGGGATGGGAAATTAGGGGCAGTGTGGAGTAATTTTTGGAGGATAAGTAGGGAAAATTAGTAGGTGAAATGAGGAGAAATGAGGGTAAGGGGAAATAAGAGGAGGGAAATATTGGGAAGTGAGGGGAAATTATGGGAGGGGAATTAGGGGAAGTGAGGGGAAATTAGTAGGTACTAAGGGGTACTCGGGGAAGTTAGGGGAAATTATGGGAAGGGTAGCAGGGTAGGTGAAGAGTGGGAGGGAAGTGTCAGCTAGGGAAGCGAGGAGAGGGGGAAGTAAAGGAGGAAGAAGTTTTAATGAGTGTGAGAGGCTACGAAATCCTCTCTGGTAGGCGCGCGTCGCCTATTTTAACTATGTAATTTTATTTTATTATTTCTGCTTGTAATTTGTATTTTCCTGCGTAAAATCAACAATTTATTTTTTATGCGAATTTCAATAGAATTTCCGCGATAAAATCAACACCACAGATTTCAAATATTTCAATTTTTTATGTTCAAATTATTGATATTTTTTTAATTTTCACAGATTGTTTTTGTGAATTCCACTTTTTAATTTCTGAATCATGGATTGGTAGTCATATTGACACACCACTTCCCCCTCTCCAATTGCCCCAAAATATAATTACAAAAATGCCAAATTAAATTTTGAGCCGTCTTTAGGATCTCGCGCACATTTTTGCACAGACTTTTCAAAATTAAGGATCAAACCATTGACAACTGTAATTTGGTAATTTCTAATTCTTGATTTCTGTAACTCGGTTCAGGACTTCTGCTTTAGGTAGAAAATCTTACCTTCCTAAATATTGTTTTTTATTTTTAACCCTTGCTTGCCACACCTCCGCGGAGTAACACGCTTGCCACACTGGGGTGTCGGCCACCCCAGCTATAAAAACTATAATAAAAATCAACTATTGATTATTTTTCTTTGAAAATTTGAATGGAACATCTCAAAAGCTTACTTTAAAATATCATACAGGTTATATAGCCAAAAATTAAATTTAAGTACACTGAAAATGTGTAGAAGCAAACAAAAATGAAAAAAATGACAATTTTTACAAAAAAATTCACATATTTTTTATTTTTTAATATTATGAGCTGAAATTTCAGCTGGGTCTTCTACTGATGTATCACTATAAGAAAAAAATATGAGTTCACAGGGTCTTTCAGAAAAGGTATTTATTCCGAGGAATGAAGGACGTAATTTTACGGAAAAAATAGTCATGCATTTTTGGCAAAAAATTATATTTTATTTATGAGAAAAAGAAAACCTCGCATTATTTCTACTAAAAATGATAAAAAAACATTATTCTAATGCAAAACTAATCAACTTGAAGTATAATAGTAATTTTTGACACGCCTATACATGTTACATATGTATGTGCGATACATGTTCGAGATTTAGCCTTGTGTACATTTCACAAAAGGCTAAAATCACATATTTTATTACTATATTCTTCACTCTGGAATCAAAATATACTCGTAAAAAAATTCAGCCCGAAAAATCAATTTCGATTATACTTACCACACTGGGGTGTTTGACACCTCACGCAACTTTGAACAGTTACCACAAACAAACACGTCAACTAGTGCAGGGATATGCCAATGCCCTTAATAGGTACTGGCAGTCTCGAGTTATTGACAAATATTGATGTAAAGTGATTTTCTTCACGTTTAGGTACTTAAAATTAGGAAAAAAAGCCTGGGGTGTAATCCACCCCGCAGTGACAAGTAAGGGTTAATAACATCTGTCATGAATAAAACAAAATGTACACGCCTTATCGAAAAATAGTTCTACGAAAGTTTGTATTTACTTCTGGGGCGGACAATTTATTTTAAAAATCTTTTCGAATTTTTACATTTGCCCAAAAAATTGACTTTTTGTTTTTAATAACATTTTTCACGATTAAAGCAAAAACTATGCATCTTATAAAAAAAGTAATGATAAAATTTGATCTCGTCCTAGTTTTCTTTTTAGGGCTGTAAAGAGTAAGCCAAGGGGGCAATCCAATCGGATAATTCCTTCATAAGTTATCGTTTTTACAAACTACGATAATAACGACGACAGCAACGACAGACAGATACTTAAGTAAAATCCATTTTTTCTCAGATAGTAAGTCTAGAAACGTCGACATTTGATGAAATTCGTGAAAGTAAATTTTCATACAGAACTAATTCCTTCTCAATGAGATGAGAATGTAATCATTTTCAATACAAACAAAAAAATCGAAAACTATTAAAGATATCGATTTAAGAGCAAAAATAAAATCGGGATTTCCACTAAACTGTGTCGCATCGGACATCACAATCTTGCCAACAAATGTGCATTATTTCATATTTTTATGGCACTGAAAACTTTGGATCAACCTGCAAAAGTTTGGAAACAAACATTTTAAAGAAACAAAAATTTGACATAATTTTAGTTTTCTTCCAAATATCTACAGACTGCTTCAATCAACTATATTTTTAAACATTCCGCGCATGTTAGTGGTTACCTCTGTGAATAGAATGTCAAATTACTGTTGAATTTTACTTTTTAACATTTAGGCTAAATTTTATCCAGAAATGTTTCAGCATGAAATATAGGATAAAAAAACGCTGCATATTCACCTAATCTGTAAAAATAAAAGCTTGAAAGTGTTCGCTTAAATATGGACTGCACTTGCACGTAAGTCGCATTTTGTAAAATGTGTCTTATTGATTTTTTTTATTTCTCTTAAATCAATAGGAAATGAGCATGGATGAAATATTCCATTTTCTGCTATGGACATACTTTCAAACTGCTGAAATACAATTTGAAAAACGTATATGTATTTTGTCCAACAAATATGAATATTTGAGCACTCAGTGAAATGTCCTGTTATGACAAAAGGATGTTTCTTGACGTGAATGGAATTTTCTCTTAAATTTAAGGTTGAGAGGATTTCCATTTATCTCAACAGAAATCCTTTTGCAGTAAACATATTTATTACCTGACTTACTTCACCTAATCTTGCAGCCGAATAATTCTGTTTGTGTAAAAAATATGTTCACGTCGTTCAAAAAAAAAAACAGACAAGATGACGATGCTTTTTGTGTACGTAAAAAATGAACTTCTTTAGAAAAATGCAACGACTGCTGCAAAAATTGATTGAGCTGTGATTATTATGAAAATCTACGTTTAAATCTAAATAACTAAGTTTCTAATCTTAATGCCATTTCCGCTAATATAGTGACAGAAAGATAAAATATTGAAAGCTATATATTCAATTGGTATGATATGATATGAAATCATGAATTTATATATCAAATTTTCTTCCGTTATTGTACTTCAAATATCAATTTGGTTTCTAATTAATTTATTTAAGAGTATTGGAGTTAAAAACTGATATTCATACCTACGTGAAATAAGTTCAAAACAAAATTAAAGGCCTTTTTACTCACTTATTTGAAATAGCGATACAGTAAAATCTCGTTTATCCGAGGCAATGTGGGGAAGGGGTACCTCGGATAAGCGAAAACTCGGATAACACGGAATATATAGTTTTTTCATTGACTATTGAAGCCCAAATATTAAAGTCTTCCTCACAATCGAGAAGAACAAAGCGTGTACAAACAAGCTTGTGCGTTTTTAAGCAGCAAAGTAGCGATCGCAATCTACTTCGCGCTCATAGCATAGCGGCTTCGTCCGTTTTATCCAAGTTTTTCCGTATTATCCGAGTGCATAGCTCGGTTAACGCGGAACCTCGGTTGATCGAAGGCCGGATAAAGGAGATTTTACTGTATTGAAATTAAAAATCTTAAACGGCTAAACTAAGAAAATAATTTTGTTAAATCGTTAAGTTAAGAAAATAAGGATAACAATCTATTTTTTTCTAAAATAATTCAGTAGAACAACTTTGTATGAAAGCTGGAAAACGAAATAATCAATAGAGTATAAATTGATAATATGAAGGAAGAATGTTATGATGTGAAATTGTTATTAATACGTGTGTAATGTTTAGGACATTAGTAAAGTTTCAAACACAACGATATAGGACAAGATTTGTAATTTTGAAAGAGTGCGAGAATGTGAGGTTTATTTATTGTTGAACGATTGAAACTATTAAAAATGAATAAGTATGTGTGATAAAAAAGCAAATCTATATAACGTTGCGATTTTGCGTTGTACGTTATGTCTCACTTTCAAATAAGTGATATATCGTATGTGAAGCTCATTATAAATAGTAAATAAATTAATCATTGTTATCGTCGTTTATTAATTATTATTATTGATTCTTCCCTCCCTTAGTAACAAATGAACAATTTAAATGAGGTATTTTATTTCCAAAATTGAATAATTAATTATTTTATTTCTGTATGCTATTCAAGCTGGATTAAGTAGAAAATGGCAGTTTTAGTCCGCCTGCAGGGGATAAAGTGGTAAGTAGAATGACTGTTTTATATGCGAGCTCTCTAAATATGAATTAGTGAAAATTTCACTAGTTGAATTAGTAAATGTATGTTTCACTAACCAAATAGTAATATTTTGATGTTTTACATTTGAAATAGTAAATATTTTACTAATAAATTAGTAAAAGTTTTACTAATCTCAATTAGTAAACATGGTTCACTATTATTTAGTAGCTTCGCTTCACTAATTCATTAGCGTGCCACTTGATGCCACGCTATTTGAGGTTCACATTGTTTTAATCCTTAAAGTACAGTTCAATTTCAAAAATCATTAATTTAATTTATATTCACAGTTGATCAACCAAAAATGGTTTTTTATCCAAAAACATCAATTTCAAACGCTTCTAATTTCTAATTGCTTAAGTATGTAAAAGTTCATTTAAAAATTCTTGAAATTAAAATGTAAGCTTGAAAATTAAAATCTAAAATGGGACATTTTTAAAGTGGAAGATTTTCGAATTACGCATTCTAAACTGAATGATATCATAATTGTAAAATATAACAATTTATCTAATTATTTAAGGAGGGTTGAAATACAGGTTGGAAAGACTATTTTTAAATTTGTAAAATTCCTGGTCAAAAATAAATGCACTGTTATTTCCCGGTTTTTCCCGGTCTCATGAGATTCCCGGTCCAGCGGCCACCCTGAAATTATCATATTTTTGTTCTGTTTAACTATGGCCAGTAGACAAAAAGGAACTCAAGATCAATTTATTCATTTATTATCGCCAACGGCTATACCACACTGAAAAAACCAGTTCTCGTTAGATCACTGAAGTTAAGCAGTCTTGGGCGCGGTTAGTACTTGGATGGGTGACCATTCGGGAATACTACTGCGTGTTGTTTTATAATCTCCTTTCAATTTATATTTATTTTGAAAAAATTAATTTTTTCACTGAACAATTAGTGCATTTTTACTGTATAATTAGTGACTTTTCACTCTTCAATTAGTACACACTGCAATGACAGGGATTACTAATTGCTTAGTGGAATTTCACTAATTCCACAAGTGGACAATTTCCACTAATCAAATTAGTAGTTTTCTACTAATCGTGAGTGGCCGACTTCTCTCTAATTGAATTAGTGAAATTTCACTACCAATTAGTGAAATTTCACTAATTCAGATTTAGAGACAGAGAGAATATTAGTTATCAGTATATCCTTTTTATCCTGGTACTACATATATAGTTACCAACAACCAGTAAATTAATGTTAGGGAAATAGTTCTTACTGATAATAACATCTTGTGCAATTTAATATCTATCATAAGAATTAGTGAATTTCATTTACACATACATGGAAAATGAAATTAGAAAAAATGTCTAAATACGACAATTTAAAGTTTTACGCATGTATATTGTATTTGTATTTATTCAAGAAAAGTCCCTAGGGCTAAATAGCCCTCTAAAGGAACAGGAAACTACAGGGTCATTACACATTTGCGCAAGTACTTGTCGGCAGAATACTTGATTACTCTTATAATTTAATCTATAAACTAAATAAAATAAATAAATATAGTCGAACACAGAATACATCGAATAAGGTATGAGATTGATGCGTAGTAATTAACATTATGTGATTAATTAGTAGCTCATGTGCATTCTAAGGAAGTAATTAAGAGGGAAAACTGTGTGAAAAATAAAGAGAAATTCCCAAAACTTAATAAAAACAGAAGCAAATTCGAAGATGAAATGTTCAAAAACTGAATATGAGAGTTCACCAGTGAGTAATTTCAAGAGTTGGGTTATGAGCATTGTACAAATATTTGAAAAAGAGATTCTTGACATGATACAGGGAAGGTGCATTTCTAATATCGTATGGTACTTTATTCCATAACCGGGCACCCCTTACTATAAATGATCTGTGAAGCTGACACGTTCTGTGAAAAAGAATCTTAAGGATTTTATGTCTATTATGAAGCTTAGACTGTGCTGGGAGTTCTCTGTCTACAAATTGGAATAGGTTAAGTAGATACTCAGGTGCTTTATTTCGAGAAAGAGTATAGAGCAAATTACTCATAAAGAATTGTCTTCTCTTGGCAACATTAAGCAGGCCAACCTTAAGTCTATATGAAGTCGTGTGTTCATATTTAGGCAAATTGTAGATAAAACGGACACAGGCATTCAACGCACGCTCAAGATTTAAATTTAAATCGTCGGTCAAATCATCATAAACTGAACAACCGTTGTCAAAATGGGGCAAGATTAGACTCTTAACCAAAGTATCCGAGTGGAGATTGGTAAAAAGTCCTTATTCCTATGAAGTTGTTGTATAATTCTGTATGTTTTCCTTGAGATAGTCTGTACCTGTTCCTTCCAGGACATTGTACGGTCATCTAAGTATCCCAAATCTTCAACCACTTCCGAAAAAGGGATAGTAAGGTTCTCGATACGGAGGGGTGGAAATGATGCCAATGTTTCAAGCGACGGAGATGAAGTAGGTCCAACAATAATTGCCTGAGTTTTGCCCGGGTTAAGAGTAAGTCCATTCTTCCAGGCCCAGAGAATAACGCGATCGATATCCTCTTGAACTAGAACAAGTAATCTTCTTAGTGAAAAAATTTGTCCCGATAAATAAATGTTGAAATCGTCAGCATATTTACATGTCTTACGCTCGATTAGCAGTGATACATTTTCAATCCTTGCAGGTAAAATTAAATTTAACATCGAAAACATTTTGAATTCAGTACTGACAATGAAATACAAAAAGCTGTTATTTAAGTGTTAAAGATTAAAATCTCTTCATCTAAAAACACTTCAGATAAAGAAAGAAGCGTCTAAGCATGTCGAAAATATTTGGTCTACGCTCATCGAATTTCGGTGAACCTAGAGACGTAGAAATTCAAAATTGAATGTTAAACATTAAAAATGTAAAATTTTAATATTGAACAATTTAAAATTAGCAATTGAAATAGAAAAACTGAGAAATTTTGAACATATATTCATAAAATGTAGAAATATGAAATCTACTATATAAAATTCAAATTTTTACACTTGAGGCTCGAAACCGGCCACGCCGTTGCACAGATCGTCTTGAAAATTTATACACATGTAGAGCAGGCACGAAGATTATTCCTATGGCAATCTGAATCGCTAATTGATAACAAATGTGATTTAATCAATAAAGGAAAATAGAATTGACTGGATATCTATGTGTGAATATACACACACCCACACTTCAAAAGTTTGAGGCCGCCTTGGGAAAACAGACTTACACTCATTTTTTACCATTACACAATCTTTTTATTGACTTTATTTGCAACTTAACTAGAGATCAAATACTAATAAATATTTATATTTTGTAATTCATTGCAAATAAAGTCAATAAATAGAGTGTGTGATGATAAAAAATGACTATAAGTTGGTTTTTCCAAGGTGGCCTTAAACTTGTGAATATATATATAATTAAAAAGAAAAGTTAAACAACCACCGCACACGGAGAAAATTTGCGTGTTAAATTTTGCATAACTTAGTTCGGTAAACGGAGGACATTACGGCATTATATTAAAATTTCACTTTCAGTCATGTAAAATGAAATAGGGTAATATTTGATGTGAAAATATGAATTATTAATATAAATTCATTAAAATTTAATTCTTGATTCAGTAAGAAATAATACAACAAGATATTAGAGATTACCTGACAGTTGGGTAAAATGAGATGTCGATTACCTACCAGTTAGGTAAAATGAGTCGAACTGTTAGGTACAGTTTCAATCCTAGAAAATAAAGTCTACCTCTCTAAACATGTGAATTCTACATCCCAGTCATGTAAAATTTCGTGCGCCAGCAAAAAAAACATTCTTGCTACAAACTGATTCTGTGGAAGGTCAGCCACTACTAACAAACACATGCTTATACATATCATACAATTCATAAGTATATTGCTGGTACATATACACAATTCCCTTAAATAATTACATTAAATTACGATACATTACATACGATATAGTCGCACGCTGCTAACGATATTAACGCTATTAAAAATCGCAAACGCTGTCACGGGTTTCGAACCACCTAAGCTACGGTTAACGCGTTTTTGGCTAATAACTAAACCTCACGGCTAACCTAACAGTTAGAATTTCAAGAAAAAAATCTCGGCTATAAAGTTAAAGTACAAGTACGTCAGGGCCGTACAAACAATATCTGGTCCCCGTTTCATCGAAATTTGTTATTGTAACATTTTATTAATCAGCGGGCTTATAAATTTTTAGGAAGTAAATAAAAACATTGAATAATTTTTTGTTTGAAATTTTCTAACCTTGAAACTTTAAATTATTTAATTTTCAATACTTTAAACTTTTGCATGGTCTGCTTTATAA
Source organism: Andricus quercusramuli (assembly GCA_932178445.1). Taxonomy (NCBI): domain Eukaryota; kingdom Metazoa; phylum Arthropoda; class Insecta; order Hymenoptera; family Cynipidae; genus Andricus; species Andricus quercusramuli. The sequence continues at coordinate 479,240 of CAKNXH010000193.1, forward strand.
AAATAATAGAACATGATGCGTCCTATGCGCGCACTAATTACCCTTACTTTAGAAAAAGAACTCGGTTCATTTTCCAACATTTTTTAATAGATTTTACAGAAAATCTTATATTATTTGAGAACGTTGTACATGATTTACAGAAGTTTCCTTATTATAGCGAGGAAATTCCTCCAGTGAATTCAATATGAATGACAACTTTTTCCACTTACTTACAATTCTTTCTTTAGATGGAAAATTAGTTTTTTTTATTGATATCAATCTTTTTCAACTAAAAAGTCAATTCGATTTTGTTTTGAAATTTTTCTATAGAAATTTGATCTTTTTGGTAGAGAATTTATTTATTTTCTTGGAAATTTAAATACTTCTACGAAAATTGAAGTTATTTGCTCAAAAACTTATTTCTCTGTCTGAAAATTCAACTAATATATATCTTTTGTTAAATATTTAGCTTCTTCAGTTAAAGATTTATCTATTTTGTTGAAAGTTTGTCTTTTTTTGTAGAAAGTTAACCTTTTTAGTTAAAATTCATGTATTTTATTTAATTTCTTTGGTGAAAAAAATTTGTTTCTTATTGAAAATTAATTTTTTAAACAAAAAATTTAACTAAATTTCTTATCGAGATTCTTTTACA
>CAKNXH010000194.1:0-17971 GCA_932178445.1 Andricus quercusramuli
GGCCACGTCTCACATCCGTGAGATGGGTGGTCACAGGGCACGACGAAGTCACGACAGGCCGGCGAAACCCTCGTGTGTCTTGAGGACACGAAGCGACCCAAGGATGACAGCTTCCTGCATCCATCTCGCAAGTGCCTTGGCATATTTTTGGCACGTGGGTATGGCTTGAAGGTTACGAACCAGTGATAATTTAGCACCTCCGAGAGCACCTATCACAAAGACAATTGTACCGAATATTTTGGGTACAGTCGTTGCAGCTCTCTTTTAAGGTCTTGATACCTCTCCTCTTTTTCTTTCTCTTTTGCAGTGATGTTGTATTCGGACGGAGCCGAGAATTCGATCACGAATATCGTTCGTTTCTCGAAGTCTTGGAGAACAATGTCAGGCCTCGAGTGCGCAACGGAGACTGTTGCCCGAAAATCGTAGTTCCAGAAAATCTTGCACTTCTCGTTTCGGACAATTGACTCTATATCCCTTGGATCGTTCAGCAGGGCAGGGTCGCGACCAACACCGTAAGAGCGACAAAGGTGGTAATAAAGTACTCTTAGGGCCGCATTATGTCTATAGATGTACGTTGCTCCTGCGTGGGTCGGACACCCCGATGGTATGTGTTCTAGGTACTCAGCGTGTGCATGACACACTCTGCACCTATCACTGGGAACTTCTTGACATAAAATGCGGGCAGGTATGCTAAGGTGGAGATTACACCGTCCTGGCATGCGAAAATAAAGCCCTCTGTACCTGAATTGAGCCCTGATGATTTGAGGAAAGCAAAAGTTTGCTCCTTCGACAAGGACTGTTTTTCTACATTTCTGTGAAAGTTTCCGTGCATTTGCTTGTAAAGTAGCTCTTGGTGAAATTTTCCAACCTCTGCTTTCTTTACTTCGGCTTTTAGACGTGAAGCATCTAGATGGGAGTAATGCACTTTCCTCACTTCTGATGTTAAAATTCAGGCTAAGGGTCTCGGCAGCTTGCTCCGCGGCTTTGTAAAGGAACGCTCCTTCGCCAATCATCTCGTGGTTTCTGACCATCTTTAGGAGAGGATCTCTGCCATTCGCAACGATTTAAGCTGTACTCAAAACAATTCGGTCATGAAGACAATGGAGATTCAGAAGTCCGCGTCCGCCTTGACGGCGTGAAATGTATAATCGCGGAACTGACGAATTGATATGCAAGCTTTTATGCATATGCATGATCTTACGCGTGGTAACATCAAGGGCAAGCATGTTAGTCGCAGATACCTTGTTCAACGCCGACAGATTGGAAGACCAAATCTGTCGAAGAAGATGCTTGTATCTGCTTCGGAGAGACTCCTCCCTTGTCTGCTTTGTATGACAGAGGCCAGACTCTGGCTCAGCATCTGCTCCCTCTAGTCGACCAGACTGGCGGGAGAAATTATCAGACCAGACGAAACACAGAATCTGGTGAATAAAGGAACCAGAATCTGGTATTTAGTTTAAACACTAATAATTAATGTAGGATATAAATAATGAAATTGAAAATCTGGCAATCGGAAATTTGAACGATTCACCAATATGAACAAACATGCAAGCATGCAAGCTGATACGACAACAGGTTATGTTTTTAATATTTCAGTGAGGCTCCTGGAATTCCGCAGTATATTCTCCCAGTAAAGGCTCAAATATAGTGTAAAACTATTACAGAAACCTATTTAGTACCATTTTACGTTATTTCAATTTTGTCTGGGGTATATCATGACCAATCTGGGCCAGGATCTGCTACACCAGACTCTGGTGCCAGAACAGCAGGCCAAAGCGGAACCAGCCGGGCGCCAGGCTGCAAACAGATTCTTCTTTTTCTGGCGCTCAACTTGCGCCAGTCTGCAGTTATCTTGCTACTAGGGCTTCACTGATGTTACGTCCTGAATGCGGCTTTGAGGCATGCCCAGGTATGTATAGGTCTCTCCAGTGTTAAGATGTCTAATAAAACTTATATCCACAAGCTCAGGGTCCTTGGGAACGCCAGTAATCTTTCCTTTCTTCAAATGAATTTTCGCACACTTGTCCAAACCAGAGTTCATCCCAAACTCTCCTGTGTAGTTCTTGACGATATTTATAGCAGTTTGAAGTTTGCTTTTACCAGCGGCATAGATCTTCAGGTCATCCATATAAAATACATGAGTGACCTTATGCTCACGCTGATTAGTGTCGCAAAAGAGGTGTCTAGGAGAATTTCGTAGTGCGAGAGATAGAGGCAGAAGTGTGATGCAAAAAAGCAAAGGGCTCATACTATCCCCTTGAAAGACGCCCCTCTGGAAGGTGACGCTGTTCGTCTTCAGACGATAATTCCTAGATGAGATGGTAAATCTAGTTTTCCAAAGAGGCATCAATCTCTCTGTGCAACTCACTATGTGTGGATGTACCTTCAAGCTTTCCAACAGACAGATGATAAGTCTATGAGAGGTTGAATCGAAAGCTTTCCGGTAGTCAATCCAGGCCATCGACAGGACGCGCTGATGGACTGTAGCGTCTTTACAGACACACCTGTCAATCAGCAGGTTCTCTCGACAGCCTGCTACACCTTTTCTCGAGCCACGTTGTTCGTAAATCTCTCGCCATACAGGCACCGGAAAAGTTCTTCGTGCCTCTAATTGCTTTTTTCACCTCTTCGGCAGTGACTGATGGACATTCCTCCTCAGATTTTATGAGGTTGTCTTTGACTTGTTTAGTGTGTGATTCAAGGTCCTTAGTTCTTGGGCGAACTTTCAAACCCTTTCCGTGAACGGTCTACCAGATGTTATGTAGTCAATCACATATCGAACACGGGACGCATTCTGTCTTGCCCATCCAATTTTCTTGTTCAGTTGATGCAAGCGTCTTTTTGTCTTTTGATCCATCGTCGATTTGAGCCTTGGATTTGAGTCAGCCAAAGCTCTAGCAGCACCATACACTGAGAAATTGATGGTCCAGAGGTCGGACTCTTGCGAGATATCTCCACGAAGGGAGGCATCCATTTCGGCCAGATCTTGGGGCTTCAGAGGAACTTGCATGTTGATGTTCCTCCTTGTACTGAAATTGCGATCATCTTCCAGAAGGTGCCTGCTTTCTGCGGTTGGTCTTAATGTCGTTTCATCTTCGTCTGCAGCTTGTTCAAGCAGCGGTTGAGGAAGCGCTCCGCGTACATATCCGTTTTTCCGGAGGTAGTCGGCTTGATTTCGCAAAGACTGATGCGAAACGTGCTGAAGCTCTGGATGTTTCAAGCACAACAGAGTATGCATACGCGTCGTAAAGCCTCCGCGAACAGGGATAATGCTGGCATCGTAGCAGTCTAGCACTTCATTCTTAAGTTGATCCGTCCACTCTATGTGGGCGTTTCGCCGGTTCGTCGTCGTGTTTCCATCTAAATTATTTTCAGCCCCCCGAACTCTAGGATGATCGGCATTGTTTGCCGATCCATTGTCGGGTGCTCTGCGCGTTCGATCGTTTTGAACCGCATCTACAACATTTTGGTGGTTTGGTGGTTTCATTGTTGTTCCCACGAGCAGCTAGGGAAAGGGTTCGTCCATCCCTGTAGAGCGCCGTGTGCAAGGATAAGGCTGATACTCTGAGAGGTCGCCGGTATCCCAGAGTCACCGTTAAAGACACCTCACACAGGTGCCATGCAGCTTTCGGCACGGTTCTTACACCTTCGCTTAGGATTTATTCCTTCGGGACCATCCCTGGACAATTATCCGCGACTGCGGTTCTATTACAAAGGAATCAAAACCGAAATCGAAGATATATATTCGGTTCCGGTTTTGATTCCTTCGGTTTCGGTTTTGATTCCTTTGGAATAGAACCGAAGGGCTTATGACAAAGCCTCCGAACGCGTCCTCGGGTTGCGGATAGAGGGTCTCTGTACCAAGGGTTTCTGCTGAATATGGTTACAATAATTAATAAGCAGTCGCGGACAATTGTCCAGGGATGGTCCCGAAGGAATAACCCCCAAGCGAAGGCGTGAGAACCGTGCCGAAAGCTGAATGTCACCTGGCTCTACAAGGATGGACGAACCCTTTCCCTAGCTGCTCGTGGGAACAACAATGACAACACCAAACATAGTTGTAGTAAGTGCGGTTCAAAACAATCGAACGCGCAGGGCTCCCGACAATGGGTCGGACAACAATTCCGACTACCCTACAGTTGGGGGAGCCAATCAAGACGGAGTCAATGCGATTGACCGGCGGAATCTTGTTACTTTTAAGTGGACGGATCAACTCAATGACGGCCTGCTGGAGTGCTACGATGCCAGTATGGTCCCTGAACGAGAAGGTTACATGGCACGACTGCATGCTCTGTGGTGCGAGAAACACCCAGAGCTCTCAGAGTTTTCGCAACAACGTCTGCGAAACCATGCCGAGAACCTTAGGAAAAGGGTTTATATAAGCGGAGTGCCTACTCAACCGCATCCAGCACAAGCCGGCAACAGAGAAAGAGAAGCGACACTGAGACCAACCGCGAACAGGCATCTAATAGAGGAAGAACGATGCTTCAGGACCCGGAGAAACATCAACATTCAGGTTTCTCCCAAGCCCAAAGATCTGACTGAATTGGATGATGAACTTCGTGGAGATTTTTCCGAAGAATCCGACCTCTGGACTATCAGTTGTGGTGTGTACAATGCAGCGAGAACTTTGGCAGATGCAAGCCGTAAAACAAAACCAACGGTTGATCATAAGACCACAAGAAGAATGCATCAACTCAGCACAAAGATAGGCTGGGCTAGACAGTACGCGTCCCGCATTCAGTGTGTGATTGACTACATAACATCTGGCAGGAATTTCACTGCCAAGGTTCGACGGTTCGCGCGCGAACTGCGGATCCGTCATCACACAATCAACAAATCAAAGCTAATGACCATCAGACAGCATATTGTTGACAGAATACGAATACCATCTAACGCTAGGAGAAGTCTAGAGCGGAGAGAGAGGTGGGTCAGAGAAAATCAACAATTTTCATCTGATCCATCTAAACTCTTCCAAGACCCTCCAATTACTGTCGACCATCCGCCCAAACCAGACGAAGGCGAAGCATTTTGGCGAGAAGTCTACGAGGTCCACTTCATCCACTTCAAGAACCACATCCACATCCACTTCAAGAAGACTCAAAGAGCATAAATAGCTTCAAGGAGTTGTGCAATGCCCTCATAACACCTGAGGAAGAATGCCCACCTATCACTACCGAGGAGGTGAAAAACGTATTAAAAGGCATGAAGAACTTTCCCGCTCCGGGACCAGATGGTATCAAGACCTTCTGGTGGAAGAAGTTTCCTTCAACCCACCAGCATCTGGCCCGAATTTTCACCTCATATCTAAAGTCGGAAGAGCCTATTCCGGAGTGGTTGGTGGAAGGGCGCACAGTGCTCCTGCCTAAGACGGGCAACTTAGCTGACCCTAAGAATTACAGACCAATAACTTGTCTGAACACACTGTATAAGATCTTCACAGCCATCCTAAATGATAGGATTCTTCGGACAATTGAACCTGTGTGGCGAGAGATGTATGAACAACGTGGCTCGAAGAAAGGCGTAGCAGGATGTCGGGAGAACCTGCTCATCGATAGATGTGTCTGTAAAGATGCAGCATCCTATCAACGATCTCTATCGATGGCCTGGATAGATTACCGAAAAGCTTTTGATTCAACCTCCCATAGACTTATCATCTGTCTGTTGGAAAGCTTGAAGGTTCATCCACACATCGTGAGATGCATAGAGAGATTAATGCCGCTTTGGAAAACCAGATTTACCATCTTATCTGGAAAATATCGTGTGATCACTAACAGTATCACCCTTCAGAGAGGTGTATTTCAGGGCGACACCATGAGCCCTCTCCTCTTTTGCCTCACATTATTGCCACTATCTCTCGCACTTCGCCATTCCGAAGGGTACCTCTGTGGCAAACCTGGAAATCGAAAGCATAAGGTAACTCATGTATTTTACATGGATGATCTTAAGCTCTATACTAGAAATCAAGAGAAACTACATCTAGCTCTAAAAATTTTCACAGAGTACACTCAAGAGATTGGAATGGAGTTCGGGTTAGAGAAATGCGCCAAGGTTAATTTGAAGAAAGGAAAACTTAACGGCATCCCCGAAGATCCTGAACTCGTTGACAGAAGCGCTATACGATACCTTTGCGCTGGAGAGACCTATACATACCTGGGCGTGCCACAAAGCCGCATTCAGGACGTAACATCTATGAAGGATACTCTCCGATGCAGATACAAACGTCTCCTCCGACAGATATGGTCTTCCGAACTGTCGGCGAGGAACAAAGTATCTGCAACGAACATGCTTGCCGTCCCAGTAGTACTCTATTCATTTGGAGTAGTTCCATGGACGAAGGACGAGCTCAGATCCCTCGACATCGGGTCCTGAAAGGTTATGCACATGAACAAAAGCATGCACCTTAAGTCTTCTGTTCCACGACTTTACATCTCACGCCGTCAAGGTGGTCCTGGAATACTGAATCTTGAATGTCTTCACAACAGGATTATTCTGGGTACAGCACATATTGTCGCAAATGGACAAGATCCTCTTCTTAAAATGGTCAGAAAACACGAAGAAGTAGGCAAAGGGGCGTTTCTTTACGAAGCAGCAGAAGAGGCTGCTGAAACACTCGGCCTTGACTTCAATATCAGGGGTGAGCGAAATGTATCAAATCTTATCCATCTTAAATACTCACTCCTGAAGGCCCGGATTAAGAAAGCACAGGAGAAAAACTTCCGCGAAGAGCTCCTCGACAAGAAGATGCACGGCATCTTCCATAGAAATGTGGAAGATCAGTCGATGTCGTATGAGCTGACGTTTGCTTTCCTTAGATCACCCGGATTGAAGTCGGGCACAGAGGGCTTCATTTTGGCATGTCAAGATGGTGTCATTTCCACTCTAGCATACCGTCGCCACATTTTGAGCCAAGATATTCTCGATGATAGCTGCAGAGCGTGTCATGAACACCCCGAGCATCTAGGACACATACTATTTAGTTGTCCAGCTCATGCGGAAACAACCTACATCCAAAGGCACAATGCGGCACTGAGAATGCTTTATTACCATCTCTGTCACTCTTACGGCATTAGCCCAAATACCTCTCCGCTGAACGCCCCTAGAGAAATAGAGTCAATTGTCGAAAATGAGAAGTGCCGCATATATTGGAACTTCATATTCTCGACAATTGTTTCTGTTGCGCACTCGAGGCCTGACATGGTTCTTCTTGACTTCGAGAAACGAACCATGTTCGTTATCGAATTTTCGGCACCAGCGGACAAAAACGCATCCCTGCGTGTCAACAAAATGCTGAGGCACTTGCAGGGAGAATGCAGAAGGCGGTCGTCCTTGGGCCGCTCCGTGTCCTCAGGGTGCACGAGACTTTCGCCGGATCATCGTATTGAATTTGCGCAGACTGTAACCACCCATCTCACGGTCGTGAGACGTGGTTACAGCTGAAATTTTACCGCGATTTCGCTGGGAGCGGGTGCTATTTTTCAGATTAGCACCCGCTCCCGGCGAAATCCTGCGGTTGTCCTTATGACAAACTTTTAACTATATATATGTCACCACGCGTAAGATCATGCATATGCATAAAAGCTTGCATATCAATTCGTCAGTTCCGCGATTATACATTTCACGCCGTCAAGGCGGACGCGGAATTCTGAATCTCCAATGTCTTCATAACCGAATTGTTTTGAGTACAGCTTACATCGTTGCGAATGGCAGAGGTCCTCTCCTAAAGATGGTCAGAAACCACGAGATGATTGGCGAAGGAGCGTTCCTTTACAAAGCTGCGGAGCAAGCTGCCGAGACCCTTGGCCTGAATTTCTACATCAGAAGTGAGGAAAGTGCATTGCTCCATCTAGATGCTTCACGTCTAAAAGCCGAAGTAAAGAAAGCAGAGGTTAGAAAATTTCACCAAGAGCTACTCGACAAGCATATGCACGGAAACTTTCACAGAAATGTAGAAAAACAGTCCTTGTCAAAGGAGCAAACTTTTGCTTTCCTCAAATCATCAGGGCTCAATTCAGGTACAGAGAGCTTTATTTTCGCATGCCAAGACGGTGTAATCTCCACCTTAGCATACCGCGCCCGCATTTTATGTCAAGACGTTCCCAGTGATAGGTTCAGAGCGTGTCATGCACACGCTGAGTACCTAGAACAATACTATCGGGGTGTCCGACCCACGCAGGAACAACGTATATTTATAGACATAATGCGGCCCTAAGAGTACTTTATTACCACCTTTGTCGCTGTTACGGTGTTGGTCGCGACCCTGCCCTGCCGAACGCTCCAACGGATATAGAGTCAATTGTCCGAAACGAGAAGTGCCAGATTTTCTGGAACTACGATTTTCGGGCAGCAGTCTCCGTTGCGCACTCGAGGCCTGACATTGTTCTCCAAGACTTCGAGAAACGAACGATATTCGTGATCGAATTCTCGGCTCCGTCCGAATACAACATCTCTGCAAAGGAGAAAGAAAAAGAGGAGAGGTATCAAGATCTTAAAAGAGAGCTGCAACGACTGTACCCGAAATATTCGGTACGAGTAATTGTCCTTGTGATAGGTGCTCTCGGAGATGCTAAATTATCACTGGTTCGTAACCTTCAAGCCATACCCGCGTGCCAAAAATATGCCAAGGCACTTGCGAGATGGATGCAGAAAGCTGTCATCCTTGGGTCGCTTCGTGTCCTCAAGACACACGAGGGTTTCGCCCCCCTGTCGTTGTGATTTCGTTCGGCCCTGTGACCACCCATCTCACGGATGTGAGACGTGGCGATAGGTGTATTTTACCGCGGTTCTACTGGGGGCTATTGACATTTTTTTTTAGATGGCAGTTGCTCTTAGTGGTATGCGGTGGTTGTTTAACTTTTTTTTTTAATTTATATAACTAAATACATTAAAAAAATATTTTCTCTCCACAAGTTTAACTTATCTCTCGATCTTCTTCTCGAGAGCGACGATTTTTATGTATATAGTAGCACCATATATGTGAAAATCGTTTGTTACTCGATTGCGTTTTATGCGGAATAACTACATAAAGATCGCAAAAGCTACAAAAATGGCGCATTTTTGCAAAAGAAGCCATGTTTAGCATTTTTTTCATAAGGGTCCTATCGATTGACAGAAAAAGTATATGTATGTTTGGAAGCCTTATATTTTCTACATTATAAAAAATAATAAGAATGATCTCGATAATAAACTTAAAAAAATATGATTCAGGGGGGGGGGGGGGGCTGATAAAGGGCCTTATCGAAACCCCTTCTTTTTCCGTAGAATCAAACAGCGTAATCAGTTATTTCATAACTCTCATTTTAAACTAATTATTTGAACAAATTGATTAAAACATTGAAAAATCAAATATTTCTTCATGAAAAATCGTATTTTATTCAAATGCCCTCATCCTAATATTAACTTCTCTGCTAGGTCTATAGGTCTACCCATGGGCGTTAATGAATTAAAAAATTGTGTATAATTTTATCAATTATTTATAAATTTTAAATTTATGACCATTTTTCTTTACCAAATACCATTCCAATAGTATATCGTAACGAGTTTAGTAAAAAATATTTTTTTTATGAAACAAGCTGAAACTCTGAAGTGTGTTGAAATAAATTGTTTATAAAAATTATATAAAATTGCACGTGAAATAAGGTATTCTTTCAAACTCATAATTAGGGCATGCAAGGAATTCTGGAATTATTCACACGTACTATGGCCAACGGCCATACCACGCTGAAAAAACAAGTTCTCGTTAGATCACTGAAGTCAAGCAGCGTTGGGCGCGGTTAGTACTTGGATGGGTGACCGTTCGGGAATACTGCGTGCTGTTGGCTATTCGTGGGTGTGGTGAGCCCACACTTGTATTCATTTACTACATGAAACTATCCACCTAGAAACAATACCCGAATCGGGTAGTGTCACGCCTACCCCGAAAGGGAAATGGCTTAATGGTGTACATACATACTATAAGATCCTATATACCGTAAGGTCAACTTCATAGTAGTCATAGGGAAGCGTGAGTGCAAGTGGGATACTAGTAGATAGCGCATAAGAGCATCTCTTTCGCACTTATGACTATGACAAGCCATTAATTTACTCTGGAGGGAATACTGTTGATTTTTCTGCAGACATTTACATTCTGCCTAAAGTTTTGAAAAAACAAAATGACGAAAGTGTTTTACCAAACAGGATTTCTCGGAAACTGAAGGAGATCCCATTTTGAAATTCACAGGGCTTGTAGATGACATTGCTATCTTTTAACTTTTAACTAAAGAAAATAAAAAGTGGATTTTTTAAGAAATCCGATTTAAAAATTTGTTTTCGAAAAGTCCAGGAAGTGTGGAAAAAATTGTTTCCAATAAATATTTCTTCATAAGAGAACGAATACTAAAATTGTCATAAAAATTACTAAGAATAGCTAACATTTTTCAGATGATTTGACATGGAATTTCTCAGTTGTTCAATAATGATCGTTTCCAAATAAAAATTTTACCATTCTATTAGTTGATGTCTAATCAACAATACAATTTTGTTTTCAGATTAATTATGCAGATCTTTATCAACTTTATTACGATCCCCGCCAACTGGAATTTTGCTGTGAAACTCGAGCCTTCAGATACAATTGAGCTCACGAAGGCGAAAATCGAAAAAGAAAGGAAAATTCCCATCTACCTCCAAAGATTACTTTTTACTGGTGACATTCTTGACAACAAGAGAACTCTGGTGAGTTACCAGATTGGGGAAGGATCAATTCTAGATTTGGTTATTCGCTTCAGGGACGAATTAAAAATCAACATCAAAACCACAAATGGAAGCACAGCTTCTCTCGATCTTCATACTCAAACTTTGATTCAGGACATTAAATCAGAAGTTGAAGGAAAAGAAGGATTTCCCTCAATTCCTGAAAAATTGCCTTTGTTTTTTGCTGGACTAAAACTAGAAGAAGGAAAAACTCTATCAGTCTACAAAATCCAGGATGGGGCGACTTTATTCCTTGATTCAGTTAATCGCATGAAGAAGCAGATTTTTATTAAAACTGATTCCAAGACTACTTCCATGGATTTCAATCCCACTGATACAGTCTACAGTATCAAGTGCGAAATCGAAAACATAGAAGGCGTTCCAACTTTTCTTCAGGGATTGAAATTTAATAACGAAGAATTGAAGAATGATAAGTCATTGGAAAGCTACCAAATTAAGGAAGACTCTAGTTTGTATCTGAATATCAGTTGTCAAGAAACGCCAATTTTTCTTGAAAATCCATCAAAAGTAATAACAAATGATACATTTTCTGATGCTATTAAAGAAACTGAGGATCATCAGGAGAAAGAAAATTTAGCTGATCATCTCTTGGTAGCCAATGGAAAAGATCTGGAAGGTGAAAAATGTCGTTCAGAATGTAACATCCAGAAAGATTCAACCCTTGAGCATCCTCCGACAGAAACGCAAAAACAAATTTTCGTGAGACTCCTTGCTGGGGATTATATATGTTTAAACGTGTATCCTTCAGACGATATTGAGACCATTAAGAACAAGATTCAAGATAGAGTGGGAATTCCTTCCGGAGAGCAACGTTTAGTTTGTGCTGGACGACAACTAGAAGCTGGAAGAACTATTCTTGATTATAATATTGATTCACTCTCATACCTGGTCCTTACTCTACGTTTATTAAGTTGCAAAAATTGCTGTGATCATTCGGACTGTAACATAAAAAAAGTTTAACCCTTCCGCATCTTCCATCAGAAACGAAAATGCAAATTTTCGTGAAATTCCTTAATGCGAAATCTATTACTATGAACGTGGAACCTTCAGACACAATTAAGACCGTTAAAACCAAGATTCATGATAGAGAGGGAATTTTTCCTCATGAAGAACGGTTGATCTTTGGTGGAAAACAACTCTCCTTTTATGTGGATGAATATATAGATAATCTAAAGCTATTTTTCTGCCATTAAATTATTTATATGTTCATGTAAAATTTTGTTTGAAAATGAACAATAATTAATGTTGTAAATTTTCGACTGAGTTATTTCTTATTAGATAAGTAATTTTATTTCGTCGACTCCAAAAAGAAGAATGTTTTTTTTTTATTCTAGTCTCGACTTTTCAAAATCTAAAGCATGAAGTTGGAAAGCTACTGAGGGAACCAATACAGCAAAGTTGTTTGATCACGTGTTGTGGAAAATACTTACAAAATCTTCGGAAGAATAAGGCACAAATAATCAGGGAAGCCTTTTAGTGTAAGGTTAAAAATTGAAAAAAAAGTTTGACAAATTATACTTTTATTACTTTCTTTGGAATCGGGAATAATCTAAAATCGAAAGTGGATATTATTTCACCTAAACTGTGTACCAATTTCTATTGACCCTCCTTCCAGGTGTTATATTTAAATTTTTTAAATAAGTTCGTATATTGTGAGCCTTTGTTATACATTTTATTATTTAAACTGGAAATCTATAACTTTCTTTAATGAAAAATCAGTTTCATTTTACAAAAATGACACCAAATCACCACAATTTCGTAAAACTGAAAACAATTAGAGATTGTTTGAAAAAATTAGTTAATCGTAGGCAAGTTTCTTTGATTTTCGTTTGAAATGAATTTCAGACAAGCTAAATCCTAATTTGATATTCGCTTTTTAATTTTTCTTCCTCATAGAGGAAGCTTTGTAATAGTACCATTTTCAAAAATTTTCAAATTCATTTAATTAAACCTTCCTCAATTTAGAAATGTCTAATACAATATTCTAAGCAATTGTCCGGCTGTGTGTAGATATGTGTGTGTATTTTCCTCACTAATATCTTGAAACTGACCGAAGGATTTCTAAAAATATTTACTGCATTTTTTTTAGCACTCAATAATATTTAAAAAATCGGTTTTTTTATAGTAAAACTTTTTTCATTAGCATATTTCAAAGTTTAAGCGAGAATATAAAAGATTCCTAAATGTCCAAGAGAAAGTGTCCAAAATTAGTAATGTCCAAAGTTAAAATGTCTATAGCAAATTTAGTCCAAAGTACGATTTTTTATTCAATGCAAATAAAATTTTAATATGTAGATGATAACCAATGTTTTTAATGTACTCTAATTCATTTTCTTCGTCGACGTGATTTTGGTAAGTACTGGCAATACTGAAGATACGTTCTTCCTGACGGAGCAGCCTATTCTTCGGTAATTGTTTAATTTTCTTGCTCAAACTCAATCCTCGTAACATATACTCAACGGCGGCTTGTTCTTTTTGTAATTCACTCAAAAAACTGAAAATGCTTGGATGGCTCCTGCCAACTAAGATTTGGAAGCGATTATGCCAACCTTCAGATGGAATAAACACAGGCGAATAATATCTTCACTAAAATGTTCTTTCAAAGCGTTGATGATTGCCATCTCAAAGTCAGTCATAATAGTTAGAGGGTGACGTACTTGAATTCCTATAGTTGCGCAGCAATTGACAGAGTAACTTGTAAAACTTTACTGGATGTTCCTTGTTATTTTCTAAAAGCGCGTAAACGAAAGGCATAGCAATCTTGCAATCTGTACCCTTGTACTTTTGCATGAAAGATCCCATTATGTTAAAAAATTGAAAGAAAATAGATGGAACTGTGTAATAATATCTAAAGTAAGAGTTGCCATTGTCAAAAAGGAATTTTACGAGAATTTTGAAAGAAAATATAAAAAATGTTATACTATTGAGAAACCACGATTGAATGACTTAAAGAGAAGGTTATAAATGAAAAAAACAAAAAACACAACCGGGCACATGTAGAACTTTTTTCTTCAACATAATTCAAAGTTGATGCAAGAATACAAAAGATTCCTTGGTTCTAGATGAATCAATTGACCTGTAATAATAATACATTTTATTAAAGAGTAGGGAAGTTATGGTAATTTATATATTTTAAAAATCGGTTTTTTATAGTAAAACTTTTTTCGTTCACATAATTCAAAGTTGATGCAGGAACAAAAAAGATGTGTTGATTCGAGTCGAGTCGATTGACCTATAATATCAATAAATTGTATTGAAGAGTAAGGAAGCTACGGTAATGCATAATATTTGAAAATACGGGTTTTTATAGTAAAACTTTTTTCTTCAACATAATTCAAAGTTGATGCAAGGATGTAAAAGATTCCTTGGTTCGAGAAAAATCGATTGAACTATAATATTAATACATTTTATTACAGAGTAGGGAAGTTATGGTAATTCATATATTTTTAAAGTCGTTTTTTATAGTAAAAATTTTCTCATTCTCATAATTTAAAGTTGATGCGAGAATAGAAAAGTTGTGTTAATTCAAGACGAATCGTTTGACCTATAGCATTCATACATTTTATTGAAGAGTAAGGAAGCTATAGTAAAGCATAATATTTGAAAACACGATTTTTTATAGTAAACATTTTCTCATTCTCATAATTTAAAGTTGATGCGAGAATGGAAAAGATTCCTTGATTTCAGGAAAATCGATTGATCTATAATATTAATACACTTTATTGAAGATTAAGGAAGTTATGCTCATTTATAATATTCGAGTCATCTGTTTCAAACAGAAAAACTTTTTTCGTCGACATAATTCAAAGTTGACGCATGAATAGAAAAGACTTTTTGATCATAAATTTTCAAATAGAGTAATTGGGTCGTTGCATGGATTTTAGATAATATATTTTTCAAATACTGCATAACATTCTGAACATTTTAGTGCATTTAAAAAAATTGTATGATACTTCATTGTCGAGATACAAATTTTTTAAGAAAAGTATCCAAATCCCTATTCAAGAACTCTGTGACCTTGAAGCGTCACTTCCCAAAAAGCGCGTAACCAATCAGCATAATGATACGTTGACTAACGAAGTGTCTAGCAGACAGCTTGCGAAAATTCAATTTATAATTTCTAATAGAGATATTTGTTTTCTTAAAATTATTGAAAGCAGCAGCTAGCCGTAACCAAATCTCACTGAAAAAATACAGTTTTGCTTGAAATATAAAACCTAGATAAATAAAGTCATGAATAATATCAGTCAAGTGCATGAGAGAATGAGATGTTTCCAAAGATAACATTTGTTCTTTTATAAGTAAGACATCCTTCGTGAGTCTGCTGCGGCATGAAACATTTTTGTACCTAGGGAAATTTGTTTTCATGAAATCAAGTTCTCTCAATTTTCGTTTTATAAATTTAGCCTTGGAACAATTGCAGAACTTTTATTTGTTCTCCGTTTACAGGTTACTTTTTAACTTTCTTTTATATTTAAGTATAGAGACGATTCATCACAATCTATGAAATTAGTATATTTTAGATTAGGATGAATTAATAAACTAAAAAAACATCTGTTTTGCCTATCTCTTAAGGTTTACGAGATCTTTGCAGTTGAAAATAAATGTTAAAGTTCTCGTGTAGATCTTAACATGGACATTTTAAAATACCACACGATTTTCACCAGAAGTTCCACGTGAATATTTTTGCATTGAAAACTAAAAACTTCAAAAACTTTAATGATTAAGTAAAATCAAGGATCAGAACCTTTTAAGTTGGACCGGTGTTTAAAGGATTCCTTAAGGTTTCGGGTCCGGACTGGACCTTTTAATTTCTTAGGGGTCCGGGTCCGGACCGCTACCCTTTAAGTTCTCAAGGGTCCGGGTCCGTACCCGAACCTTTTAAATTCTTAAGGGTCCATGTCCGAACCGGACACGGGTACGGGTCCCGACCCGTACCCTTTAATTTCTTAAGGGTTCGGGACCGTACCCGAACCTTTTAAATTCTTAAGGGTACGGGTCCCGACCCGTACCCTTTAATTTCTTAAGGGTCCGTACCCGGACCCTTAAGAATTTAAAGGGTCCGCTCTGGACCCGGACCCTCAAAGAAACCTTCGACATCCGGTCCAACCTAAAAGGTTCCTTGAATTATATTTGAGAAATTTAAAAAGGCGATTTGAGAGAGAAGAATAGTTTACGTGGAGGGATTGAAATTATTGAGTTAACTTGAGATTGCGCAAATAATCCTACGGAACTAAAGATGCGCAAAAAAGTGATACTGCACATTATTGTGCGCTGTAAAGTTACAAAGTATCTTCAGTTGCGGATGCGCAGTGTAGTCGTATGGCACTTATGATTGTGCAGTAATGTCAGGATTGCTTAAAGATACACAGTAGAGTTAAATGGCACTTTCGGCTGCGCAGTAGTGTTTAATGACGCATGTGAATGCACAGTAAAGTTACGCGACATTTACTGCTGCACAGTAGAGTTGCATGGCATTTAAGGATGCGCAGTACAGGTACACGGCACTCATGGCAGCGCAGTAATGTTAGGGTTACTTATAGATGCGCGGCAGAGTTACATACCATTTACATCTATATAGAGTATAGAGTTCCATGGAACCTACATATGCGCAGTACAGCTACACACCACTTATAGATGCACAGTAAAACTAAGGGACGTCTTTGCCATTTACGCATGCGCAGTAGAGTTATGTGGGATTTATGCCAGCACAGTACTGCTTGGGGGTACGTATAGATGCGCAGTAGAGTTACATAGCATTTACATCTGCACAGTGCAGCTACACGTTACTAATAGGTGCGCAGTCGAATTCAATAGCACATATGGCTACCCGGTAAAGACTTGATGCTGCGCATACGTACGGATGCGCAGTATATATATATATATATATATATATATATATATATATATAGAGAGAGAGAGAGAGAGAGAGAGAGAGAGTTCGTAGCATCGAGAAAAAATCATAAAAATGTAATCCGTTTGCGTTTGCATCTCGGTGATTCTTATCAAAATAAGTGATCCGGAAACAAAATCGATTGGGATTCAGTGTTTATGTGAAAAATACCCAAGATTACAGGAATCTATTGGATTACCTAAGATTGCATGATTGACTTTTTTCTATAAAATAGCACAATAATTTTGTGAATCTAATAAACAAAGGATCTCGCACAATTTATATTGCAAATTTGTTGTGGAATTTTCTCGTCTTGTGATATTTAGTAGTATACTAAACTACTGAATAATTCACACAAGAGGACAACATTTATTTCGTTGTAAGCAATTTACAATGTAAATTGTAATGGGTCCTTCATGGATAGATGAACTACAATTTTTAGTTAAATCAACCAAAATATTTTCTGAGACCAGCAAGAATACTTATTTAAAATAACTAAAGTATTTTCTTGGATGGAACAAACTATTTGTTTAAATGAACCGAACGTTTTACTTGGATCAACTAAAATATTTGCTTGGATCAACCAAATATTTTGTTCATATTAATTTTCCGCAAAAAAAAAAATTTCACTGCCTTTTTGTTTCCAATTCGATACACATTATACGAGATGTACACAGAAAGTTCGAAATTACTGTTCCATCACCAAAAATGAGTCAAAACCGACAAGATGTGCCCCTGACATTGTGTCGATTCACATATACGGTCCATTTTCATATAAAATTAAGAATATGTGACAGTTTGAAAGTTGACATTATTAAATATATTAACTAAACAAAATAAAATCAACAATAAAATAAAAAATTGTCCACGCGGACGTGGGTCAAATCGGACAAAACATGCCCGGAAACCGTGTCGATTCACCAACCCAGGTGCGAATTACCCTGGCGGACCGGCCGAACGCAAACGTTACGCCGCAGCGTAACGGTAGAGTAATGGTAAAGTAATGCTAAAGTAATATGGCATTACAACTAATAAAAGAAACAAAATAAATATGTAAACTTTTGCAATTATGATAATACATTGAATTCTACGTTAAATGGACATGTCGTAATTGCAAAAAGTTTATTTTTCAGCGTTAAAATATAAAAAAACAAAATTGCTGTCAGTGACGTCAGCAAAAGGCGGCTTCAAGTACATCGCTTCTACTGTCACTGGTATAATAATTAATAAGAAGCAGATATGTACATTGGAACTGAGGCTTGCGATATTTATCTCCAATAATTTTGTCAATTGCATTTTGATTTTTAAGAATTAATTAATCCAAGTTAT
>CAKNXH010000194.1:27971-48692 GCA_932178445.1 Andricus quercusramuli
TTACAATATAGCCATAATTCATGATTTCAAATCGTTTGAGTGAAGACTGAGACGCTAACGGTTCCTATGGTAACAAAATGGCGGCCGGTGGCTGAGCGCGCGAGTGGGGCGAACTGGTAGAGCTTAAGGCTAGACCGTGTATTCTTAGATCATGGACCCAACCTTTGTAAGGTCGGCCCAACTTTGTGAGCCAATGGTCGGGCCAATCAGCGTAATGATAACGCATGCCGTCCCTATTTTACACAGTTGGGCCAACAATAGTTGCCATGGTTGAGCCAACCGCGGAATTCAAGGTTGGCATACCATTGGTTTTCAAAGTCGGCCCAACATTGGGAGGAAGCGTTGGTTAACCAACGCTTCTTCTGCGAATTGATCGTCGGTCCATGGTCGGGCCAACTATTAGGATGATGTCGGCCCAACCTTGGACAACAATGTGGGGCCAACTTTGATTTTTAAAGGTTCGTACTAAATAGGTGGAAATACACAAAATAAGTATTAAAAAAATAAATAATAATTGATGGCGAGTATTTTGACTATCAATGCTAATGGTCCTGCTTAGAATGAATACATATATTACATTTTTAAATATTATATTACAAATAAAATTTTTAACGCTACGGGGTTTCGAACCTACATTTATACTTGAATCTATCGCCTGGCAGTCGGCAGTCTTACCCATTACTCTATAACTGAAGAATTGAAAGTCAATGAAAAAACCATCCTCATAAGGCGCAGCTCAAAGCAGTTGAAAAGAAACAATTTTTTAACTCCTTTTTCTCATTAATTTTTTTAATATTATGCGACATCATCTAGATGTGAAATGAATTAACTGTTAACGGAAATATAAATGAAATAATTTTTAAATAAATAATTTAAACCGATTACAACACATTTTTTCAACATTTTTGTTTTAATTTTTTTTAACAAATTTTTTGTTTCAAACATTTTTTTTAAAACAATTTTTGTTCTAAAATTTGTTTTAAAACCTTTTTTTCTAAACATTTTTTATACAATTTTTTTCAAACATTTTTTTTGTCGCCCACTTTGACTAATTTTTCCTCGTGTAATATTTTGTTTTTTCGCGTTTTGGGCCATTTACAACTTTTGATAATGACATATAATGTCATTTTTAATGAGCATTTGAAATTTGCATCGACGGAACTTAGAAATTTTATTACGTACTGCGACCATTTTTTTAATCACAATTTTTTCTAAACTTTCGTGTAACATTTTGCATTTTATGTGTTTCAGACTATTTTAAAGCGATTGAGAATTACATCAAATATGAATTTTTCGGAACATTTACAATTTACCATGAAGATGGAGCTTTGAATTTTTGTTCTTAAAAAAAAAAAAAGGAAATGTCTACGTGCACCGAAATTTCGGTACGAATATGTTAGAACACAAAAATTCACGTATTCGTACCCAAATTTTGGTCGGTTTGAAATAATGAACTCTAGTATATCCGACGGCCGGTCCATATTTGGGCCGAGGTTTGACCGACCGTCGGGTGCATCATGACAACTTGTACGACCCAATGTTATGCCGGTGGTCGGGCCATCTCTTGCGCAGAGTCGGGCCGACCGTAGTGTTATGGTTATTTTGAGCCAATTTTCCAAAGCCTAAACGACCGTTGACCAAACCTTGGGCCAGAGTTGGACCGACGGTCGGCAAAAGTGAGCTTACTTGCACTGGATAATATTACACCGATGATTGGGCCAACCATCACCCAGAGTCGGGCCTACCATATTGTTATGATTATTTTGAACCAATTTGCCAATGCCTAAACGACCGTCGACCCAACCTTGGGCCAGAGTTGGACCGACGGTCGGCAAAAGTGAGGTTACTTGCAGTGGATAATATCCCTGGCGGACCGAGCGAACGGAACGGACATTATCGTATCCTCTCCGTATCGTGCAAGAAAAACTCATTAAAAAAGAAAGATGAATATATCTGTTTTACGTTGAAGCAATCCAACATACCTTAGGTGGTATGTTGGCAATATTATTTTTCGATGTTGATTACAAATTTCATTTGATCAAAACTAATTTGCCCGTTAATGAACTCTAGGAGATAATAAAACACTGCATATGGGAAAAAGCTTATGAGAGGCATAAAAAACCCATTTATTGCTAATCGACACAAAGAAGTGATAAAGTTGCACAAGATGAGAAATGAATGCCGCACAAAGTGACACGCGCGCACAACCCACAATGGTTTGAAAGCCGATGAATTGTTCGTTGCACACTTACGTTTGCACACTCGTTGATTGTTGCTAACGCAAGTGGCGCTACTACTCGTCGCGTTCATGGAAACTCGACCTACACTTCACACGCGCTCTCGCGCGAAATTACGTTGTTCCGACGGAACAATATCACTTGTTCAAATTCATATTCTACGTGAAATTTTGCGTTAAAAGGTCACGGAGTAATCGCAATAGTTTTTCTTGCAACATTAAGAACTTTAAAAAATATAATACTTATCGATAACGTGGGCTGAAGGCGACTTCAAACGCATCGTCGTTCAGTAGCAGTTATACAAATTTAAGAAAAAAGTTTTTAACAACTATTCGTGCAATATTTATATATTGTTGTTAAAAATACCGTTCTTTAAATTTTTCATGAAAAATAGGTTTATTTCGATAGGATTTTTTTTCATTTTTCAGTACGTATCTTGAAAATCTGTTTGCCTTTTTTCGAATATTTTAAGTCAGATAAGTGCTGAGATATCTCTCTGCAAATATCTCAATTTTAATGCAAATATAATTGTTCATAGCACTATAATAATTCGTGAACGATAAATTCTACAAAAAAAATAGTGTAAGCGGAAAAAAATCGACTTGTCTTGGTTCAAACTTTCCAAAACATATTTTACAAAAAAATTTGTTTATAAATACTTTATTTATTGAAAAATCTTGTTTAAAAAATTATCGACCAACTTTTCGAAAATCTAATCACTTTTTGTTATTAGTTCTCTAAATAAATTTTTTTTTTTAATTACTTTATTCTTCTTTTATTACTTAATAATGAAATATTCATATAAATATAAATAATTTTATAATTATATGAATATTTCATTATTCTCTTATTATTATTTATTATTATTCATGATTTTATTATTTCTCATGAAAAATCACAATGTGCATGCGATATCGCACGAACGTTATGATAATCATAATATGCGTGCGATATGAACCTCAATTGATGACACATATGCGTGCGAGTACGCCATCATTCTGCAAGCATTTTGTTATCTGGGTATACTAGGGCCAACCTTGGTCAGCAAAATTCGGTTGCCAAAGCCGGCCCGACCTTGGGCCTACGTGAAGCTAAAGAGCGGACAGGAAAGGAAGGGTGTGGAAGCGCTGCCATAGAACATAGGGTGGGTTCAAGGCAAGGTAGGGAAAGTTAGGCTAGAGGGGAGAAAGGAGAAGGAAGTGGCGGTTGTGGATTTGGAGAGCTGGGAAGAAAAGTTGGGGGTATAATAAGAATAGATTTCATAGATCACGATTTGACGAGGAAGTAAAGGAAGGTGCAGAGAATGCTAAACGACAGGGCTAGGTGGGAGAGGAGTGAAGGGAGAAAATAAAAGTAGATGAGAAAATGTGGGTGTAGGACGAGGGGAAAGAGGTGTTGAACGAAGTGCAGGGGAATTTGTTTCGTGGGAAGTAGGGGGGGGGGTAAAGCAGGGTGGAGGAGTATTGAAGGTGCTGTACTGGAACGTAGCAGGAATAAAGAAGAAAGATGAGGATTTCTGGAGGTATATGCAGGAATTTGATGTTGTGGGACAGGTAGAAGCGGGGGTAGATAGAAAAGAATGGAATTGAATAGAGCCAAAGCAGCCAAGGGGGTACAGGTGGAGGCTACAGGAGGCGGTCAGAGTGAGGAAGAAAGGAAGGTCCAGTGGGGGAATTATAACGGGGATGAGGGATGGACTAGAGAAAGAAGTTCATGGAGTGGGAGAGGGGGAGGGCGTGCAAATGAGGACAGTAAAGATGGGAGGGGTAACGTCTAAGTTTTTGATAGTGTACAATAAGGATGGGATGGAAAGAATTGAAGAAAGAGAGGGGAAATTTGCTAGGCGAAAGAGAGCAGGGTCTGGTGTTACTGGGAGGGGACTTTAATGCGAGGATGGAGAGGGAAGGGGGCCCGTACAGGGAAGGAGAGAGCTTTGAAAGAAAATCAAAGGATAAGATAATAAATTAGGAGGGGGAGATTCTAAGGGACTGAATGGAGATTAGAACCTGGGTGGTGGCGAATGGCATGGTAACAGGGCATGAGGAGGGAAATACACATATGTAAGCAAGGTAGGGGTATCGGTGATCGACTATGTAGTCGATTACCGATCACAGACCATCAGCCATTAGGGTTGTGGTTAAAGGGGGAGGGTGGCGAAAGGCAAGATGGAGAAGAAGTGTCGATGAAGGAGAGGGTGAGCTGGATGAGGGAGGCAATAGAAAAGTATCAGGAGCAGTTAGAAAAGGTTCGCTTTGAAGGGGAGTCAATGAGAAAGATATGGAAGGATTTGAAAGAGAACGTGAAAGGGTGTGTGCAAAAGAAGGTATTTATAAAGAAGAAGAAAGGGATGGCGAAGCCGTGGTAGGATAGGGAATATAAAAAGATGAAGAGGAAGGTGAAGGGGAAGCACAAGAAGTGGACAAAGGGAACTGCGAAAAGGGAGGTGTTGCAGAAATAAGGAAAGTTTTTAGATTGGTGTAGGAGAAGAAAGGTGTGAGAAGAAAGAAGAGGAAAAGAAGAAAGATCATGAAGAGGAGTTGGAAAGTGTTAAGACAGAGGGGGGCGTGTGGAAGATAATAAATAGGTTGAGGAAGCATAGAGTGGGGATAAGCGAGAAGATAGGGATTGAGGAGTGGAGGGTGTTTTTTAAAGAAACGTTTTAGGGCTCAGATTCACGGAAGAGAGATGCTGGGCGCAGAAGAAAGAGGGTAGTAGAGGAGAGGAGTTGAATGACGAGGAGATAGAAAAACAGATAAGGAAGTTAAGAAGGTCAAAGGCAGCAGGGCTGGACGGAGTAGAGAATGGAGCGTACGTGGCTGTTTAGTACACAAAAGGTTAGGGAGAGGCTGAACGAGGTAGTGAAGAAAGTACTGAGGGGAGAGGGATTTCCCGGAGGGTGGAGAGAGGAGTTAATTATGTCACTGTATAAGAAAAGAGCTGGGAAGGGGATGGACGGGAAAATTATAGAGGGATTACACTTATGAATACGGCGTACAAAGTATACCCCATTGTGTTGGTGGAGAGGCAAGGGTGTCCGCTTAGCCCACCCCTTCTTGCGGTTTTAATCGCAGATATGGAAAGTAAGCTCGAGGCCGGAGTGGTAGGAGGGATTAGGGTAGAAGGGATTACAATCTGGTCATTTGCGTATGCAGATGGCATAATGTTGCTGGCAAAAAGCGAGGAGGCCTTGAAGGAGATGATGAAGAGGTTGAGAAGATACCTGGATAAGATTAGGTCAGAGCTCAATGCCTAACATCTCTATGAGCACGTTTTTAACACTTTACCACATAACATTTATTAAACACAGTGGTCTTTACTAAAAACTCCTGTAAACAAATAAAAAGAACGTAGTATACATAGGTACGGCATTTTTTGCCGTATTTTAAATTTGTAGTACGGCATTTTAGTAACCGGTCACAGAAGAGTGATCTGTCACTTCTTGAACCCCTTTTTCAAGTCTCCCTTCAAAAAATACGAGTGTTAGTGACTGGTCACAGAAGAGTGATCGTGAGGATTCGTGATTCGAATCTGAAGATAAACAATTCGCAAATTAGTGATAAAGTGTATTATTATACGAATAGTGAAGTGATGAGCAAATCTTCAGTGTGCTTTTAGTGTGTAATGTTCTTGATTATACGACACTTTGTGTGTATTTATAACTTAATATTCCTCATTTTTTGATAAACTAGTGAAATATTCTACTATTTTACCAAAGTAGCAAAAAATATAATCAGAACAGAAAGTTCCTTATTGACACAAAAAATTTGCCGGACTGGAAACTTTAAATACGGCAAAATTTGCAGGAGCTCAATACTCGACCTAAAAACTTGAGACACGTTTCCCCCTCCAATGCTTGCCGCTGTACCGGAACTTGATGTTTTACTGCGGCGCGAAATGTGTGAAAAATGACGTGTAGCGCAATACTAGACAGCACACGAGCGAGCATCGAGAAATTTTCATGTTTGAGCAAAAGGATTAAAAAACGAAAACTGCGTAATGCAGGCGCATTATTTATTATAACTTATTTTTCTTAGTTTATTTATATTGAAGCTATGATGTGTGAAGTGTGATATGCGAGTTTTGTGAATAATGAAGAAGTGAAAAAGAGGTTGTGTATAACCTTATTTCCAAAGAAAAATATTGACAATATTTTTGTGAGATATAAGTGTTTTGCAAAAATGATAAATTGCTGTATTTTATACTGCAATAATTCATCGGGTTTTTCTAGAAACAAATTCTGCGAGAACCCAAACTTCGAGAATTGTGGAGTCAGAATCTGTTGGAAAGCAACTGACAAATCATGAAAGATGCAATTTCAACATTATTTCAGAATTCACTAGTGAGGAAAAGAAAATTAATTAACACTGCTTTTGTAAAATTGAACAAATCTTCATCCTTTCCTAATATTCATTTTTACTTTATTTGTATGTATAACCTTATCGCGTCAAAGTTTAGCTTCCAACCTACAAAATGTATTTATTTTACCAATATTATTTATGGAAATTTGTATAATATATATGTCTGAAAGTGATTTTTAATAACATTTCGCTTATTTTAAATGTTTCATTCAATGATATTCTCTTTATTTTGTGTTAAATTTGTTGTGGAATGAACACTCTATTTGAAAATCGCGCCATTTTTAGAATAGTGGGTTCCGGTACAGCGGCACCAATCAGAATTTGAGTACCCCGCGTCTCAAATTTCAAGAGGTCTATACTTTCAGCGCATGCGCCCTGACGCCGAGTTGTTTTATGGTGTCGTCAACGTAGATCAGCCATTGGCTGTTCTTAAAGGAGAAGAAGCTCATATTACTCATATACTACACTATGGTAGGTATTCACTTGTCCGAAATTTCATTTTCCCTAAAACTCATTTTGCCGAAAAAATCACTAGATTTTCGGCCGATGTAGACATAAATGATAGAGTGGATCCCGCTTGTGAATTCGGTGAATATCTTTGTACAAGTAGACATTTGGTGGCGTTTATGAGAATTCTTTGTCACTTAAATTTGCTTCTACTTTTAATTGCAAGAGAAAATCGAAAAAGGTTGGAGGGTTTTAAAAAGAGGAAACTGATAAGAAAATATAATGTGAATTATTATTCAGTAATGAAAAATTAATATTGAAATGCTTGAAAAATAATAAGATGGATGGGTTTTCAAAGGTCCGTTCGATCTGATAATTAAACCTGGTACTCCAGGTCTTGAAAATGCATATTTCTCGGGGAAGTTTGTTTGAGAACTGAAATGTAAGACACCCGGATGGTTTTTAAAGGTCTCATTGGTCTGATATTAAAACCTCATGAATTTGATAATTAAACCTTGTAGTCAGGGATGTGCAGTTACGCGTAACTGGAGGATTTTGAAGTAAAATACCTAAGTGAAGTATTTTACGTAGAAAACAGGTAAAATACCTAGTAAATTACGTGCCAAGATGGCGGACATGTAGAACTGAGCCTAACCTCACTTTTTTGAATTTCTGGTATCGGCATTCGTAAAAGGGCGTAAGAGTTTTTTTTTCAATGCCTATATTGTTACTTGAAAAATAATAATGTCAACCAGGAATGTGCAGTTACGCGTATCTGGAAGTTTTTTGCGTATAATACCTAAAGGAGGTATTTTGCGTAAAATACTTGGAATATGTAAAATACATGTAGAAAACCTTTGATTGGCTGTCTGATTCGAGGTTTCAATTTCCCGCCTCAGAGGTGGCGCCCTCATATATAGAACAAGGCGTAATTTACATCATGTAGAAAACTGATGATGTAAAATACCAGGTAAATTACCGTAGAAAACCAAGTAAATTACCACGAGTATTTTACTTACCCATCACTGCTTGTAGTCCAGGAGCTGGAAATGCATATTTCTCGGGAATTACCAGGCTGAATCATTGGGACAATGGGACCTTTAAGAATCCATTTGAAAATCTTAAATTTCAGTTCTTAACCTTACTTCCTCAAGGAAGATGTGATTTTAACACTGGGACTACATGATTTAATTGTTAGAATAATAAGACCTTTGAAAAACCATCCGGGGATCTCAACTATGAGTTCATAACCCTACTTCCCTGAGTATAAGATGTATTTTCAAGACCTGGGATATCAAGAAAGTTCTGTTCGTTCTGCAGAACGAACAGAACTTTGAAAAACCACACCCATCATTATTTTTGAATCATTTAAATATTGAATCTTCACTATTATTTGATGATTCGCATTATTATATTTAAATCAAAATTAAAACGAGGTGGTAAACATTTCTAACCAGAAAAATGATGTATTATAACCAAAAAAAAACTGATAGTATGCATCCAAATATTTACTTACTAGCTACCACTTTTTAGAATAATTCCAAATTTTCTCCCTTTTCCTATTTTTTCTATCACATTTAAAAATAAAAGCAAATAAACGACAAAGAATTCTCATAATATTTTTCTACTGGAAAATTCTTGAAAATATATTTATTAAACTATTTAAACAGATCGTATTCCGGAAAGTAAATTTTTACAAAAACAGATATCTTTCGAATATGAAAGTATTTTGAATATTGGATTAGATGAAATTGAAGTGTGGAATTAGAACCAGCTTTGCAGCAGGTAGGAAACCCTGAATTCAGTATATTTTGCAATTAATGAATCGGACTAAAATGACAAGTCTACTTTAGACGAAAACCTGAGTCAAAATTGTGATCTTCAACGATTTTTCCACTGGTCAACAGTAGCCTAGACCCCCTTCCCCCCTCACAGTGTTAGGTGCTTCATATTAAAAATGAGAATTCAATGAACAGAATAAAACAAAGTACAATTTTTAAAAATTTTTTATTTTGAGCTCACGCTTATAAGTTTCTTTCTATGTTTGGTGGATAGTGAATACTTGGTAGGTTGTATTCAATTAATAAAAATTCTACGGCTGTTCCGAAAAATTGAAAAATTAGAAAAATAACTTTAAAAAATGTTTTTGATCGGTTATCTACCATTCTAAATAATGTTAAAACTCAAGTCACATATCAATCTACGAAATAAAAGGACGAGCCTTTTTTAGAACAAGGCTATTTTTTGTTCTTCACAAAACTCGAAGTTACGAACTGTAAACTTTCCAATCGGTGTTAATGTAGCGAACATTGAACGTTGAAAAGTGTTCGATGTAGAGATCGCAACTTCGGAAGCTTTCAACTTCTGAAGGTTAAAATTCTTGGATACAGGCAGTTTGACAAGGTGGAGGTACACGAAATCACGAAATCGTGACTAAGCAAATGTTTTTTTCTTTCGAAGTTATATGTGAAGCATGTTTTACAGAAATTGTTTTAAAAATAAAACAATATTTAAAATTTAATTTATTCAGAAAGAAGATCTTATTTCTGAATAAATTTAATTTTACAAATTTTCAATTTATAGCTCCATCTAGTCTAAGAAGATGTTAAAGATTTTCTGTATTAGAGGAGATCAATTTGATCGATATTGTACATTTCCATTTTACAGTATGTGAAAAGATTTCTCTTCTGACGGATCTTCACCATCTCTGATGATGATACAAATTCCTAGTAAAAATAAAACAATATTTCATTTCCATTGAAAATAGAAAGAAACTTCTAAGTGAATCTTAGATGTTTAATCACTTGTCATTTTTATTTTGATTGTGAAAGTACGCTATTTATTTTTAATTTATCTATAAATAAAATTTTATGAATCGGAAATATCTTATTTTACGAACAAAAATGTAAAATAAGACTTTTGGACTCAAGCTTTAGCCTCAAAATTCAATCACCTCATTTTAATAAATAAATACTAGAATGACATATTTTTTGGATAACGATAGCGGTACTCTGTTTTTAAATAGCAGTATTTATACAGCGGGGAATACTGTTCAAGTTAATAATTTTTACCTACAATTAAATTTTCGAATGATAACCTCAATTAGCCTGAACTTCCAAAAATTTTATTTTACAGAAATATTATTAAAGCAAACAGGCTTTCCTCTGTATGAATACTTTTATTTAAAAAAGGAGTACTGCTTACTGTCGCTCACATCGCTTGATTTCAACAGCCCTAAAATAAAAGTACGTGTATAAATATACGACATGAATATATTCATGTCTGGGAAGTATACTTACCAGCTTCATTTACAAGTGATGCACAAGCAATTCGTTATCCAAAAAACAGTCACGGATTTAAGGAAAAAGGCCCAGTGGGCAAAATTTCTTCAGCCCCCCCCCCCCCCCCCCCAAAAATATTATGGCTTGGGGGGGGGGGGGGGGGGGGGGGGGCAAGCGCGCTTTTGCCCACCTGTTAAATCCGCCACTGCCAAAAAACCTCAAACTTCTCTTCACTGATCACTTGTAACATATTCTTTTCTCTGTAAATTACATATTGCTGTGATCACTCCAAATGGAAAATTACATTTCAACAATTCGAGTTTTATAAAGAAAAAAACAATGAGCTCTATCAACAATGAGATCTATCAAAAATTGGCAAACAGAAACCCATCATCAATTGTTTCGAAGGCGTCTAGTAATCTAGTGATTTTTTCGGCCTACCCTACACTATTAGGTATTTTCACTTCAACAACCAGCTAACTTCACATCGTTGAGTGCTGAGAGGAAAACAATATGGATGAAATGCATGGGATTCAGTCCATTTTTGCCCTATTTTGCTAATATCTTCGTAAAAACGAATTTTTTCCATATAAGTGTATGCAAAGAATAGTTTTTATATTTTAAGAACTATTTGATGAAATAATAAAATGATGCCAATTATTATTCATTACGAGGATATTACAAAAATAAAGTTTTGTCCACAGTTTTCCCCTCAGCGCTTAACGAAGTGAAGTTAGCTGGTGGTTGAAGTGAAAATACCTATAGATAACCAGTGCGTAAAATGGCTGAATCCGGCCTTAAAATGGCGGCATCCGGCTAGGTTGCCACACTGTGTCTGAACCCGAATCCAAAAAATACCCTTACACCATTGTAAGAAAAGTGTCACCAGTGGAATAATTCATAATTACCAGAGAAAAATAAAATATTAAGATCGAATGTTCTCATATATTCTCGAAGCTTCGGGAACACAGCGGTAATTTTACCCGATTTTAAATTACCAAGAATTTATAAACTAAATTTGTGGCTACGATTTCCAGCGCCTCTGCAGTTCATAATGTATATTACTATAACAGCTGGTTTCGCTGGTTATGGGCGTTATGGATGGGTTATGGCTGGTTTCATGATCGGCTCAGATCGGCTGGTTTGATGCATTGTTGATACCTCGTGACGGAGAGGTTAGAAACCTTGTGAACACTTCTAAATGTTGTTAATAACTCAAATAAACTAAATGGTAAATATAAATAAACTATAATTATAGTAAAGTTATAAACAGGGGGAAAATAAATAGGAAAAACATAACAATTAAGCGGTTGGGTGCAATAATGGCGTACTTGCATTTTTAGAAGTCACTCGTATTTCATTTGTTTTATAATATAATATACAAACTTAAAAAATTCGTGAATTTTGGAAATGCAAGAACACCGTCATTGCACCCAACCGGTCAATTATAGTATGTAGAGCAGTCACAATAGTTTGACGTTTTAAATACGTAATTTCACAAAGTATATTTTTTATGTCAAATATCACTTTAAACTTAATTTTGTTGAAGGAAAAATAACGTGGCCATTATTCTCAAAGTTTATTGTCACATAATACGTAAAATAATTCATAAATAGCACATAATAAAAATAAAAACCTTCATGTTTATAAACAAAATTGTAGGTTATGTACGAAGAACAGTAATAAAGAGCGCTGTAAATCCGAGTCGCAAGGTTCAGTCTACTCAGGGACTACAAGATTTATGTTGGAAAACTACGAGAGTTTCGAATCGGTATTCCCATACGAGTTAGGTATGTCTTCTTATGTTAATTGCTGAATATAACAGAATATAAGAGTAATATTGATGCAAAATTAAATTAACAAAGTTGGGATTATTCCAGATGATATTTTTCAAACGTATTTCCCTATTACAAAAAAAGTCAGGAATAATTAGAAAAAAAAATCAGGATTTCTGATCATTTCTGTCTACTTTTTTTAAGTTTCTGAAAGGAAATCGTCAGGATGCATCAGAATTCGTGAGAAAATGTTCAGAAATCGTCAGAACTTGGGTTCAAAGAATACTACTTTTACTAGGGTTCTAAGAATAGAATGCCATAAAATTTAATCCCTTTTATATTTCTTAGGTTATTTATTTATATTTATTTATTCACATTCTTCGCCTACATGCGTTTCTAACCGATAAACTACCTGCTAGGTAGTGAATTAACATATCCACACAAATAGTCAGGAATGGTGACTTTTTTCCTCAGTAACTTTCTATAAGATATATAAAACATTTCAAAATTTCAGTGATCTACTCTTGCACAGATTCCCCTAAAAGGTTGTAAAAAATATTCGGCCTCTTTCCATTCGAAAAAAGTACAAGCAAAATTATTCAATTCGGTTATTATCTTCTGTTCGGTTTTTGAATTAAAAAATTTCTATTGATCAAGATTTCCCTATTGGCAACAATTTTATACGTTTTTACATGAAAAAAGTTTTTTTTGTTATATAAACAAAAAGTTTCGTCCTTAAAGTGTTGAAATCGATTAAAAGACGGCAAAAATAGCGATTCTGAAACGCTTGAAAATGTACTTCGCTTTTGTTAAAGCCCCTTCGGCTTTGCTTCGCGCTCGACTCAAATTTGTCCGAAACGTGAACTTTTCTCTATTATGTTCAATTCTATCATATTATAGTAAACTGGCAACATTACACTGCGAGTTAGAGCACGCGAGAATCATCGCATCGTAAATTAATAATATAAAAATATGAAACAAGATCACTATGATTCAAATTTTAAATTGTATAGTTTATTCATTTGAAAAATATTTTCTGATAAGAAATTTTCAATAATTAAATTTTGAATGCCTATTTCTCGCATAGTTTTTTTAAAGCAATTTTCACAGATTAATTTGAAAAGGTGCTTAAAAATTGGAAAGCAACTTGAAAAATATTCAGTGTTCAATGCTTTTTCGGAATTTTCCAAATTTGCAGGATTTAACAGTGAAATAGTTACATTTTAAAAATGTATCAATATTTAATGAGTTATTTTGACTGTTATTCCCAATAATTATGAATTATTCAAACAATTTTCATAAATAAATTCAGACTTTGACTATTTGTCAGCGAATAGGCGTAATTTGTTTACGGCATCAAATAAGAATGTCTGCCTTATGACTGTTTTCCATCATGCATTGCAAATTCTTCAACGAAATCAACTAAGAATTTTTTCCGGTGACTGTTTGATATGATACTTTGCAAATTTACAAGAATTATCAATTATTCAAACAATTTTCGTAAACAAATTCAGAGTTTGACTTTGTTATGCCTATAGGCTGAATTTATTTACGGAATCAACAAAGAATGTCTTGCCAATAACTTTTTCCTACGATACTTCGCAAATTTACGAGAATTATTAATTATTTAAACAATTTTCAATTACAATTCGGACTTTTGCTATTTTTTCTACGAATAAGACTTAATTTGCTCACAGAATCAAGAAAGAATGTCTTTCCCATAATAATTTGCAAATTTACAATAATTAATAATTCTTTAAACAATTTTCATAAACAAATTCAGAGTTTTTCTATTTTTCAACGACTAGTGTCAACTTTTTTAACGTAATCAACTAAGAATGTATTTTCGATGACTGTTTTATATGAGGCTTTGCAAATTCCTAAGAGTGATTAATTATTTAACAATTTTTATAAAGAAATTCCGAGTTTGGCTATTTTTCAGCGAATAGGCTCAAGTTATTTACAGAATCAACCAAGAATGTCTTTCCAATAACTCTTTTCTACTATACTTTGCAAATTTACAATAATTGTTAATTATTAAAACAAATTCAGAGTTTGCCTATTTTCAACGAAAAGGCTCAATTTTTTAAAGAATAAACAAATAATGTCTTTTCAATAACTCTTGCCTACAATACTTTGCAAATTTACAATAACTATTAAGTATTTAAACAAATTTCATTTAAAAAATTCGAGTTTGGCTATTTTAAAATGAATAGGCTTTTTTTTAAAGGAATCAACTAAGAATTTTTTCCGGTGATTGTTTAATATCATACTTCGCAGAGTAGGTATTTTTTGGTGAACAACTTTTGTCTATTTTTTCCGTATCTTGTGTTGGTTTTCCAAAAATTAATTTCTATTGCTATTTCTTACGATTAAAACAAAAACTATGCGTCCTATCAAAAAACGATCAACGAAATGTTTGTAGACCGTTTTGAGTGAACAATTTTTTTTATTAATTTTTTTTGTATCTTGAGTAGTTTGACCGCAAACTGGAATTATTTATTTTTAATAACATTTTCACTATTAACCCTCAGAGGCCATACCTCTCTCCAGTAACGTGAAAGCCATACGGATGCAAATCTGTTTTTCATGAATTTAATTGTTAATACATTCTTTTAATTTGAATTTAAATAACAATCAAAATATATGATCTTGGGGTAAAATTTCCCCAGGAATTTAAATATTTTATAACCAAAATTGTTAAATTAAAAAAATCACATTGATATAGCAAATTTATGTAAACTTTTTTGAAAATGCGTTTTTTGTTCAAAAATTGTATTTTTCTTTAACATAGATATTAGATATATCAATGAAACTTTGGGGAGATCCAGATAAATATTTGTATTCCAATGAAACAAAATTGTTTGTTCGATAAATTATATTTGAACAATGTCCGAGTCAGTTTTTGGCTTTCCAAAAAGACCGGTAAAATGCTGTGTTACGTCTTAAAGCATTTACTATATGGCCCAATTATTGATAGTATTAATTATTTAAAACTTTTTGAATAAAAATCTTTTCCCGTAGACGAGATACCCTAGTTTGAAAAATCTTGTGTGCCTTAAAAACCCCCTGTCTGTAGATGGAGGGTTAAAAAGGTAAAAAATCATGTCCAGTACAAATTAATTATGTCTATACTTCGGCGTAACCGTCGAGCAACAGCGTGGCGTCAGTCGCTGCACAGTTGCTCAACTGGAAACGCCGAAAAGTTACCTTAGGCCAAATGTGCACCCTTTTGGGCTGGGCGTCACAAATGAGGTTAGGGTCTACGAGACATCACGGAAAAGAAAGAAAATCATAAAAAAGGAAATATTAACGTATTAGGCGCTAATAATTGCAGAAATGCTGTTCATCTCGGCACTCGAAAAAAATTAGCAGAACCTCATTTGTGACGCCGATGCCAAAGGGGTGCAAATTTGGCCTAAGGAACTTTTCGGCGTTTCCAGCAGAGCAGCTGTGGAGCGACGGACACCAAGCTGTTGCTCGACGGTTACGCCGAAGTATAAAGTATAAACATACTTATCGTCAATGCGTGTCCTGGGAGAGAGGGACATATGAAAGTTTTGGCCTGCCTGGTTTGCACGCGTATGGCATCTGAGGGTTAAAAGGAAAAATATGCGTCTTATAACCAAAAATGGTTTCAAGAAAATTTGTTGATATTTTTGAGAAAGCATTTTTGATGGATAAAACCAGAAGCGTTGGTCAAAAATGGCTTATGAACAAACTCGTCCTTTTTTTGTATGCCTTAAAATCGTGTGCCAAGGCTAAATCCTCCAATTTGATGGTTTGGCCCGCTTGAAACTTATAAAATGTCTTTCTTATAATGCCGTGTTAAGGAAAAACTTACGTAGGTACAGTCAAACCGAGATATTCAACAAAAAATGTTTGTTTACGTTTGTTTTTCACTTGTGGCAAATGTGATTTTTACTTGTGTCAAATAGTAACTAAAAAGTTACCCAAAGTCACTTGCGGGTGGCGTCCCATTTATCCGATTCGGAATCGCGTAGTCGACTCGAACTACTTTTCAATGGAAGAACTACCTAATTGCAAGGCGAAGCAAAAGCGTCGTTTTTATTTCGAAAATAAGAATCGTGCTCCACGATTTTTAAGGAACGGATGATGTCTAGGCAATTTTGATCTATTTCTTCGTTTTATATATTTATTGCAATTTTTAATAACTTTTTTGCAATAAATAATTACAATTACTAATTTTGATCACCACAGTTACGTGCAGCTTTTCCTCACGAGTTCTCTGATAGCAAAAACTCATGTTTGACCAAAATGTAACTTACGTAAGTTTTTCCTTGTAACGGCAGCATAGAAGAACAAATTGAAGAAAAAAATGATAACAAATATGAAGGTGGGTTTTTCGATAAAAGTCTTTCTATATTTTCAAACAAACCGTCATCATTTTGATAATTTTAAACTTTTTTCGAATTCTCCCATGGGCCTTAAATGGGGATGGTACAACCAGCGTCTCTTATTTCATTAGATTGGAAATCTCACCTCTGGTCTGCCTGATTCAAAATGGATTCAATTTCGGAATGTTGAAATATTATGAATCGGCTGTAAAAGAAATAGGGGAAATAATAAGCGGTATTTGCATTTAAAATAATATATTACTTTCGATTGTGTATCATGTTATTGTAAATGTAGGATTTAATTCCCATCAATATCGTCAGGGATTGTTCCACGCCTTTTCTCTACCTGACCATAACCAATCTTCCTTTATCATATCTCCAGCTTTTTCAGCAATCATAATTGTTGGTGCATTTGTGTTACCTCGTGGAATAACAGGCATAATCGACGCATCTACTATTCGAAGTCCATTAACTCCATAAACTTTTAATCTCGGATCAACAACAGCTCCACTATCATTTTTAGGTCCCATTTTACAAGTTCCCACATAATGATAAGTAGTTCCTGAATATTCTGTTGCTACACACATCCAATAATCAGCACTATTGAATGCCCACATATCACATGCCTTTAGCGGAACATCGAGGATCTGATACCCACTTTTCTTAAAAGCGGTCGTATTCAACAACTTCATTGCAATTCGAAAACCATCGATCAGTTTATTTTTATCTGATTCATCTGTAATATATTTTGGATAAATAAGAGGAACACCGCCTACTGGGTCTCTATTATTTAATTTTAAATATCCTTTGCTCTTGATAGCAAACAAGTTAACTTTTACGCTCATGGAATCGTAATATGCAAGAGGTCCAATAGTTTCTCTACATAAACCAGATGGCGCCGTTAATTGACGTTTATTTGTGCCTGTAAAAACTAATTGTACATCAGGGGCATTGGTAGTTTCATATTTTGTCTTTGCAAACGCACTGATAGTGCCAATTCCGTTAGAAGATAGTGGTCCCAAATGAGACTTCTGGTATTGGTTCATATCCA
The DNA here is from genome assembly GCA_932178445.1 of Andricus quercusramuli. Lineage (NCBI taxonomy): Eukaryota > Metazoa > Arthropoda > Insecta > Hymenoptera > Cynipidae > Andricus > Andricus quercusramuli. The sequence continues at coordinate 45,479 of CAKNXH010000194.1, forward strand.
ATTTTTTTTGTTCAAAGCTTTTTTCTGTAGCAGTATTGTTAGATAATGAAAGATAATATGCAATTGCTGATACATGATCTTGAAGGTTGGATCCAACTGGCAAATCATTAATTACTGTTATTTTATGTTTACGCAGTTCTTTTGCTGGTCCTATTCCAGACAACATTAGAATTTTTGGAGAATTCAAAGTACCTGCTGAAAGAATTATTTCTTTTTTACAGGTTGTAGTTCTAGTACCTAAAACATATTATAATTTTACACCTTTTTTGCTTATTAATATAATAATTATTTAATTTATTTTTGAATGTGCACCATTGGGAGTTGTATATTTCACACCAGTGACTTTTTTCGTATTCGCGTCGATAAGTATTTTTGTTACACGAGCATTAGTTTGAATTACAAGGTTGGTTCTATTTCCTTTAATTGGTTTGATAAATGCACTATTTGTGCTTTGACGTAGTCCATCTCTTACAGTGTTTGGCGTTTTACTCACTCCTACTTTTCCTCCCATATTAGCATCGACAGTTTTGTAGCCAATTTCGTTCCATGCATTCATCAAAATATTGACGTTCAGATCGTCATATGGAAATTCTTCTACCGATTGATATCCTCCGGTCCCATGATACTGTAAATCCTGTTCTGTCATCTGTAAAAATAAAAATGATGTCTTTATTCAATGCCGATTTGTTGTGTGATATATCGTTAAATATTATAAGTATCACCGTTTTCTTCTTATAGTTTTCAGACTTTTTGAAGTAGAACAAAACTTCTTCAAAGTGCCAATTAGGGTTTCCTAATTTTGCCCATAAATCATAATCTTCGCGATTACCTCTTACGTATTTCATGCTGTTAATTGAACTGGAACCTCCCATGACCTAAAAGTTTAGAAAATTATTGGTGCAAGGAATACTTTTAATTAATTTTCCTTGTACTTATAGAAAAGAAAATGATGTTATAAAATATCAAACCTGGCCATGATAATAGTTACAGCGTCCTCCGGTTGATTTACATGAAGTTCCATCTGGTTCTGTAAGATACATTCCATTAAGATTGCTTTGAATGGCAAAAGGTGCCAGGGACGGTACTTCGGTAATGTTTGGTTCTTCTGTTCCAGCTTCCAGTAAAAGTACCTGTAAAGATGATTTAAAATAATGCCTTATGTGTTTAATTTATTATAAAATTACTTTGACATTTTCAGACTAAAATAGTACGACCGGGTTGTGCATTCGCTGCGTTTTAATTAATGTCGAACGGGGTGTTTGATGCCGAGGATGATTGTGTACACTCGATGAATAGAATCGAATGTCTGCCTTCAAACTCGACTATCGAAAAACCGACTGAACTCGGGAGGTGGTTTTCTGTAGTTTTTCTTTCCCCTGGCCAAACGTCCTGACAAATGCGAGTACTTCTAATAAAGTCGGATGCAGCGCGGGTTATCACTGTTTGTGATTAAATTCATACAGTGATTCTAAGCCCACCTTAGTAAAAGAAAAAGTTTTGACAGGCCCATACCCAGTGAAGTGGATTCGTCTGACGGTATATGTACTCATGCTAAATGACTGAAATAATACTTTAGCAGCGCGGGGGTCCCGTGCATAGACCGCTGTTTCATCGGGACTTAAAAATAAATAGGTGTAGTACAAGAGATTTTAACCGCAGTGTTACAGGACTGAAATGGACAAGCCATACAATACAATAATAGGTTAGTAGATACTCTAAGGCGATTGGCATGAGCTTTGGACTGGACAAGTGTGCCTGCTTTCACCTACACAAAGGAAGACTAGAAACTAAATAATCGCGTGACGATCAGGATGTTCAGCTCATAGGTGGAATTACTATTCAACATCTTGGTAATAGAGAGACATATGCATATCTTGGAATACCACAAGCGGATACCCAAGATGTGCGTGTGGTAAACACGGCCCTTCACAAAAGGTATCGCTAAATTCTCCGAAAAATGTGGGCTTCCGAATTATCTGAGAAGAATAAGATCCAGGCGGCTATTATGCTGACCGTTCCTATACTACTTTACACGTTTGGTACAGTAAAATCGAGCGTCGATGTGTTGAAGCAACCTCCCTCGAGATAAAGGGGATAGAGATTTGCTGAGCTTGGAGTTTCTTCATCGAAGAATGGTTCTGGCTACAGCCTGCTCAGTTCTAAATAGCACAGATTCTCTTATGCGACTCGTACATCAGCATGAAGTCGTCAGTGCTGCGGCGTTTCTATACCGTGCTGCAGATAGGGCCGCAGAGGAGCTTAGTCTCCCATTTGATTCCAGTGACACTATACATGGCCTAGCATCGCTAACACCTTTTTGCTGAAAAGTCGTGTATAGGAAACAGAAAATTCGCTTCTACTAAGAGAATATGCTGACAAGCCTCTTCACGGTAAATTATGCGGCATTATACGTAGACACTAGCTATCCACGTGTTTGTCCAACATATTTCTCAAGTCTGTAGGATTGAGATCGGAGACTAAGGGGTTTCTTTTTGCCTGTGAAGACGGCGTTATAGACACCTTAGTCTACCACGAGCGTATAATGAGTGTACCTGTAGGCGATACCAACTGCTCGATGTATGCAAACTACGGGTTCATAGAGAGACACAATGCGGCTCTAAAAGTGTTGTATTACCATCTTCGGCTCAGTCTTCGTCTTACCATACGCTCAGGGAGAACTGGAGTCCGTTGTGGAGAATGTTCAGTATAAGATCTTCTGGAATTTCTCATTCTCCCCCACTCAACGTATCAGTGCTACAAAGCCTGATATTATCTTCCAAGATCTGAAGACGAAGATCATTTACGTGATTGAATTCTCGGTACCAGCCGCTGTTAATATCACGATAAAAGAAGAAGAGAAACGGGCTTGATATCAAGCACTTCTTTTCGAGCTTAGTAGGCTGTACCAATGCTAAAAAGTCCATCTTGTAGTGCTCATCATTGGCTGTCTTGGAGGTGTGGAAGGTTCATTTCTCAGCCAACGCAACAAGATTCCGGCTTGCCAGCGTCCGGCTCAGCCCATCGCGAACCGGATGCAAAATACTGTTTTTCTGAGGTCTCTTCATCTGGTCCGTCAACAGTGTTTCTTATCAAATTCTACAATTGAATGGTAGCCCTAAAAAGTATCCAGGGGTGGAAGCTTCACTTCCAACTGTGCCGTCTCTTGCGCAGTGCTGCTATATTGGGGGATTTTTCTTCAAATTTGAGGAAAAAC
>CAKNXH010000194.1:53692-101721 GCA_932178445.1 Andricus quercusramuli
CAGTGCTGCTATATTGGGGGATTTTTCTTCAAATTTGAGGAAAAACTGACTAGCCTGCGGATGTTTGAAGAATTTGAAGAAATTTCATGAAAATCTGAAGATTTTTTCCGAAGATGTGTTTAAAAAAATTTTTGTAGCGTTTTACGTAAAGTTTTTTTTGAATGAAGTTTAACCAATCACGTATTCGCTTGCAGTTTTCAGCAAGTACCTCATTAGTCAAGTTCATAAGAGCGAAAGAGTCAGGCTGCCTCACTGCAGACAAGCAGAGGTATGAAAAGGCCTTTAGCTTGCTTCGTAGCAGTGTCGTCAGTCGTCACATCGTGCTTTTCGTCTTGTCTTTGTTTGAAATATGCGGTGCCGGTTGATGCCGGTGTTTGAAAATATTGGATAAATTATCGATTTTATCTGCTATGCGCTGCGTGTTTGTTTTTTCAACATGAATGTTATGTATGTATGGTACATGTTAATTGTAGTAATAATTGCTTTCGCGAGTGAATCCTGGTTCCCGATTTTGCCTTTTACGCCGTTGATTCCGACACGTGATCGTAAGTATTTCCTAAATTTTAATATATCAGAAATTATTTAATATTAATGTGATATATGTAGTTTATCATCAAAATCTCTACTGATCATTAAATTTCATATTACTACGTAAAATTTGGAAAAATTATCTGGTATACTCGCCGCGTTCTTTGCCTGGATTTATAGGTTATACAGTGTTATCGAAGCTGAAGTTTAATCTGTTACAAAAGGTTGCATATAATTACCAAGTTCATTGTCTGATTTACATGAAAACTTTTTTACAATGTGATTATAATGTAATGATGTCATATTTCTCGGAATTTTGAATGAAATTAGGGACTATATTCGATACTCATTGTCGGGGATTAAACAGATTTCGTAATAAAATTGAGTGTCAATAATTCTTGTAAATTCATTCTTTTCAGATGTTGTCAAGGAATATTATGTTCCCTTCATCAGAAAAACATCTGACCACAGCCTCGCATTTATAGCAAGATCGGAGTCCACATATGGTAATAACCATTATAAATAAGGTCGAATTCATTTGAAATCATGCAGACTGGACTAGTTAATGTCACAGAATCGTCTGCGTGTTCAGCCCGCATGATTTGAAATGAATTTGGCCATCAATGAAACTGATAACAGAAGTCTACAAATTTTGTTTAAATACATTTTTATATAATTTACACGTAGGGGAAACCTCCCTACAGTGGATAGTGCAACCTACAGTGGATAATCATTGATTAAAAATACTAGTCTATGTAAAATAATTTATTTAAATAATTGAATAGTTAAGACACTATACGTGTTAATAAATAAAAATTAATATTAATTATTTTTCTTTTATTTGTGCTCTTAATTAATGATTATCCACTGTAGGTTGCATTATCCACTGTAGGGAGGTTTCCCCTATGAATAGATTGCAGGGTAGCGGCTGGACCGGGGAAATAGCGGGAACTTTTTGAGAAAAATATTCGGTTGAAAAAGAATGGTACAATTTTGAACTCTTCAATTTATGAAAGTTTGAAGTTTCACATTTTGCAGTTTAACGGGATTTAATTTGAAATATTTGTGAAATTTGTGTAAAATTTGATAAGTGTAAATTATTGAATGTTTGAATTAAAAATTTCCGAATTAAAATTTTTTTCATTTTGAATGTTTAAAGTTTAAAATTAGAAAAAAATTCCACTTCAAGTGCTTAAAATTGCAGTTCAGTTTCTTTCTTCGGTTAAAACCACCACCCGGAATTAATATGAATTATGAAAATTTATTTAAAAATTATCATTCAATATAATGATTACAAATTTTATTTAAAAATTAAATACAAATAACGTATCAATTATAAATAATTCACACCGTGGCCATATTCATAACAATAAATTGAATATGGGGAACTTTGGCTCAACATCATGTAATTTTCATTCATGTTTTGATATGCATAAAATTATTGTCTACTAGGTATTTCCACTATGGAACAGACACCAAAGGAAAAAGACATCGAACCTCATGAAACCAGCTCTGAGAGTGCAGCTGACGAAACGGAAGCGAAACAACATGAGAAGGCCCAGAAGCAAAAAAGAAAGGCGAAATCTGTGAAGAAATATGACCACAAATATCAAGCAGTATGGCAATCTATGCCACAATTCAAGAATTGGATAGCCCCAAGCGAAAATGGGATCTTACACTTCTTTTGCAAATATTGCAATCAGTCATATAAAGCAGGTAAAAGCGAAGTACTTCGTCATTTAAATTCGAAAAAGCATTCAGATGGTGCTGCGAAATTCGGTCAAAAGCAGTCTGTTTTAACAGATATCGGTTATGAAGTTAAGCTTAACATAGAAAAAAAATGTAAAAGAAACGAAATTAAACTCGCAAGTTTTATTGCCGAGCATAATCTACCTTTCGCAGTGAGTGATCACCTCGTTAGCTTAGTTCAAAGTTTGCATCTAGAGAAAGAAGTTATTGAACAGATGACTTGTGGCAGGATGAAGTGCAGAGCATTGATTGTGAATGTCGCAGGTCGCTATAGTTTAGAGAATTTAGTAAGCAGATTGAAGGAGAATAAATTTTCAATCATGATTGATGAATTGACTGACAAAAGTTCTGTGAAAACTATAGCTGTTGTGACACGTATGTATGGAGAGACTACGGTTGATGATGAATTTTTGTTTAGTAAAGAAGTTCCGCAAGCCGATACAGATCATCTTTACTCTGAGATAGTGAACTTTTTCACTGAACATGACATACCCTATAAAACCAATATGTTAGGTTTTGCTGCTGACGGAGCATCAGTGATGATGGGCAAACATCATTCTGTATCTGTTCTTCTAAAACGAGATGTTCCCTTTCTGTTCATCTTAAAGTGCATTTGTCATTCGTTCGCTTTAGTTGCTTCTAAAGCGTGTGAAAAACTTCCGAAGGATGTCGAAAATCTGATTCGACTAGTTTATACTTACATGCATCGAAGCTTCAAGCGATTATCCGAGTTTAGAGAATTCCAATTGTTTTTAGATTTGAAACCACATAAAATGCTTCATCCTTGCCAAACGAGATGGCTATCTTTATTGTTAGCTGTTCTACGCGTTAGAGAACAGTATCCTGCTCTGAAATTGTACTTTGGCGGCGAACATTTAAAAAGCGATAATGACGACAGTTCTGCTTCCGAAATACACCGTTTATTATCGAATCCACTCAATAAACTGTACTTGGACTTTTTAAGTCACGTACTACCGTTGTTCACTGATCTGAATAAAGAATTTCAATCGGAGAAGAGTAAAATACACGTTTTATACTGGAAAATGTCCCAGGTATACAAAACTCTTCTCGACTGTTACTTAAAGCGTGATTATATAAACACTACAAGTTTAGAGTGCCTCCAGTATAGAAACCCAGCGCACTTTGTTCAGTTGGAAGATGTCTATTTAGGTCCAGCTGTAGCTATCTCACTGCGTCAAAATGAAAACGATATCGGCAAAGATGAAGTACATAACTTCAGACTAAATTGTCTAAATTTCTACATCGAAGCCGCGAATCAGATTTATCTTCGTTTTCCTTTTAATTCTGAATACCAAAAAAAAGCTAGCGGAAATGAATGTCGTTGATCCTGCTTACTTTAAAGCTAAACGTCCACCTTCAGTGGCTGTTCTAGCTGCTATGTTCCCTCCAACGATGATTGACGTAGAAATATTAGAAAGGCAGTGGCGCTTGTTGCGAAATGATCCTTACGTTGATAGCCAAGAATCAAACGATTACTATCAGTTTTGGAACGGAGTTGCTAAAATCTTTAACGGTGATGGTTCTCTTATGTATGGACTTGTTTATGAATTTGTCAAATCAATCGCGGTACTACCACACAGTAGTGCAGCAGTCGAAAGGTTTTTTTCTCAAGTTAATTTAAACAAAACCATACTGAGAAATTCACTAGAAAACGAATCTGTTAGTGGAATATTTGCACACTAAAAGATTGATGAAGAATGAGAATTGCTATGATTACGAGATACCAAACGAAATGGTACAAAAACATAACAAGAGTATGTATTCATGAGACTGTTATTAGTTGTAGAGCAGAAATCTATCGTTCAAAGTATTTTATAATGGAAACTCGTTACCTGATATAAAAATAGGAAAAAGGCTCAATATGCACTCGAATTTATTAGTTTTATTAACCTATAAGAATAACTTTAAGATACCTATTTATGTCGTGGGGATTAAGGAGATTGATTGACTAAAAGATTGATAAAGGATGGGAATTTCTATGACTACGGTATACCAAATAAAATGGTGCAAAAACATAATAGTATGTGTTCATGAGGCTGTTATTAGTTGTAAAGCTGAAATTTGTCGTTCAAAGTATGTTACTTATAAGACAGGTATTATGAAAAGCCGTTACCTGATAGAAAAATAGGAAGGAGACTTATAAGAGACTATAATAGTAACTTTAAGATACCTATGTATGTTCTGAATCTCTAAAACATGTTCACGTACAAGAAAACCGCGATTATTACGTGTAATATATAATTTATTGTAAATTCATTATTTATAATAAAAAAATGCCGTATAAAAAATTAATTCCGAAACTTATTTTTACTCTTTTAACATATTTAGATTTAATTTAAGTTTATTTCTAGGATAACAGATTTTCAATGTTTCAAATTTCCCGCGTTAACCTAACCTTCATGTGAATTGTGAATTGGAAATATATTCTGTACGCGTACGCACGACGGACCTGGGGCTCTATTCTCGAGTTCGTTCGAACAATTTTCGTATACAAATGTGCTGTTTGTCTTTTTCTAATCATGTGCTTCAGAAAAAGACAGAACCATTGATTCGTATACGAAAATTGTTCGAACGAACTCGAGAATAGAGCCCCTGATCTTCTCCCTTTTCCCCTAGAGCTAGAGATAAGCCATATTCGCCTAAAATCCCTAAAATTAATTAACTAATTCTTTAGTTGTTACCATATTTTGATCTTAAATAGTTGATTTTACTTTCGATACTGTAAAAAAATCCTAAAACTATGTTTTTGAAATTTGAAGAAATTTTTCAAATCTGTCTGAAGATATTTGAAGAAAAATCGAGGAAAATTGAAGATTTTTTTTTTTTTTGAGATAGCAGCACTGCTCTTGCGTAAGGTCGTCCGCGGCTAGAGACCGGACTCCAAGGAACAGTGTTGTGCGATGTCTCCTCGCGTCAATTTCTCACTCTTGCTTACCTTCTAGGGCAGAAGGAGCAGGAGTGGATGACGTACAGTACACGTTCCGGTTGCGTCGGGATTGGTTGCTTTAAAGAACCATGATCGTAGCTTCCGGAGTCTACAACTTCTCTAATTGGCGAATAATAATAATAATAAGTTGGGATCGGATCCATTTCAAATCATGTATTTTCTACACTTAAAGTAAAACAAAATGTCTTCAAACTTCTATAGCTTTTATTCTAATTCAGATATCCTACTTTTGTTTTCAGATTCTGATGTGTCTGCAACACATTTTTCTAGTATTAAAAACTAGTATCATTTACACTGTCGTGCAAAAGTCCTTGGACACTTGATAATTAGAACCTCAAGTGCCCTATCCCAATCAGATCTGCTAATTTCCGGAAGTAAGCCGTCCAGGACATATCCCTTCGGGTCAATCACGTCAAGTGAAGCATCAGAACCCTACCAAAAGAAACGAAAAGGTTCGGAAAAATTCAGAAAGGTTTCGGAAAAGGGTTCGAAAAGAGGTACCGTTTCGATCCTTTTCAAATCATGTTTGACCTTTGCTTCCGTTTCTTTCCGAACGTCGAGCTGTCCCACGAACCTTTCCGAGTCTTTCCGAATAACTCCCTACTTTACTCTTTCCGAATGTATCCAATTTCTTTCCGAATCGAAATAAAAAAATATATATTCTCGTAATAATAATTTATTTTTATCTTCAAAGCATTTTAAATTGCAGTAATCCTATTGATTCCTGTTGAATCCAGCGAAAAGACGATTCCTAAAATCCTAAAAATAGGGAAATTTCATAATTTAGAAAGCCTTTTTGACTTTCGTACATTGCGTACATTATTGCTGCACATTATCACATCTAAACATTCCAAATTTCGTATATTCCATTTGCCCAACTCTCATTTATAGTTAATATAATAAGTCATTTATAGAATTCCTTTTTTGTATGGTAAAAATAATACACTATGGAATATAAATTGCACTGAGCTGGACTGATGATGAAAAGCCATACGAAGCGTCACTTTGATCGATTTCCATATTCACAATAAAAAACAAGATTTACTGAAAAAGTAACTGAGCACACAATGACGTTTATTTACTGAAAACACTGGAAAGCACTATGGGAAATTAGGAATATTCGAAATTTCTTGTGATTTCAATCAAGAATCTTCGGAAAAGCTCTGACAGCATCTCGTCGTCCCTGCTTGTCTCCAGCGCCATTTTGATCACAGATTGTAGCTTAGTCATTCACTCACTCGCTCCCAGTTGTGCTATCGATAAACCCAATCGATAGTAAGTATTGGATTGCACTGATACTTGAATGAACCAAACGAATTGATTGTCATTATAAGTTTTAAAAAATGTCGTTAATGAGCGCCAACCTCTGCCAATGATAATGATTCTTGTAGATCTCTAAAAAAATATAATCTCATCTAATTGCATTGTTTCAAATGATCTTTGGTTTAATCAATAAGTGCAATCGAATACCTGCCAAAAACAATTTATAAATGAAATCGAAGAAACAAAGTGGCCAATTTTTTTTACAATACAAAAAAGCAATTTTATGACAAGAGGAGATACAGTAATTAAAACTTATAGTTGAGCAAATGGAATATTTGAAGTGTTTTGGAAGTAAAAAAAGCTCCCTTGATAGTTATGAAATTTTCCTATTTCTGTATAGGGTTTTAGGAAAAAATTGTGTACGACCATTCATTTTTAATAGAGAATAAATAACAGTGAGACGTACAGGAATCAATTCGAAAATTGAAGTTAATTTGATTAATATGTTAAAAGTTCAGGAAATTTCTTGTAAATAAGTCATTATTTCTGGTTGAAAATTCAACTGTTTGGTTGAAAATTAATCTGTTTCATCTTTTTTATTGAAAATACAACAATTTATAGTTGGAAGTGAAACAACTTTGTTAAACATTCATTTTTTTGTTTGGTTGATGATCCATCATTTTAGTGAAAGTCATTTTGAAAAATTTCATGTTTGGTTAAAAATGTATATTATTCAATTGAAAATTGAACTGTTTGATTAAAAATTCCTGTATTTCATTGAAAGTTTGTCTTTTTGTGATAAAATATTAATCTTGTTGTTGACTAATATTCATCATTTTGGTTCAAAATTTAGCTATAAGGTTACAGATTTCCTCAAAATATTCCTTAAATATTTATTTATATTTCTTTTTATATTCATTATATTTATACATTTATTTATTTCAATCAATTTTCAATTCGGAAACATTCGGAGTGAACATAAACTAGTAGGACACAGGTGAAAATTCGGAATAAGCTATTGGGACACTGCGACATTTATTCGGAAAGAAAAATGGGAAAGGTTCAGAAAGAAGTAAACACAATGGGACACTTCGGCAAAAGTTCGGAAAGGCGTCAGAAACCTTCGGAAAGAGAATGCGTTCGGAAAGAAAAGGAAGCAAAGTTCACGTAGAAATCGGAAAGGATCGGAACGGAACTTCCCTCCCGACTCTTTCCGTTTCTTCCGCTGGGGAATGCTCTTCCCGATTAGTATTGGCGAGGCAAGATTGCCCCGTGTACGAGATTCTATACTCAAGCGGCGTACTGGGATATGATTGCAGCAGGAAGCACCGCGACTCTCCCTAATTCCTGATGTCAACCGTCAACCGATTCGTTTTCTGCTCTTCTCAGGTTTTTCCACATCGAACGCAAATGTTCGCAAGGCCAAACTGCATCCATCGTATTCAGAAATACTGGATAACGTGCTTTCATGGTACCTAAACAGAGTACCTGCGCCAGGATCTTGCGAACTTTCGCGTTCGACGTGGAAAACGCGGGAAATCTCTTCTTAAAGGAGTTTGATAAGAAGCTTTTCGAGCACGGAGTTATCGCAAAATTGACAGCCGCAAAAGAATCGGTTGACAGGTACACCTTTAACAACATTAAAGGTCTCTTAAAACACTTAAAAAAGCATTTCTCTAACGGTCACGATTCCAAATACTACCATCAGGAATTAGCGAGAGCCGCGATGCTGAAATCGTATCACAGTACGCCGCTCTAGTACAGAATCGTGTACGCAGAGCAAAGTCTTGCCTCGTCGATACTGTTCGGAAAGATCTGATTAGGAAAGGGCACTTGAGGTTCTAATTATCAAGTGTCCAAAGACTTTTTGCACGGCAGTGTATATACACTCAAGACTGAACAAATGTAACTACTTATTCGTTTCTTATTTTGCATTAAATTTTATTTTCATCTACCCTGAAAAATGTATAATTTCAATACATTTATATTATTGTAATTCATAATATGCATTGGCATTGAAACGTGCATATTCTCAATTGTCTTGTTTTTATGATTGAAAAAAAGTTCGCATACACGGAGAAAAATATCGCACTGTTATAGTAGGCTGAGCTCTTAATATTACAGCACGGAATTTATGTGCGAAATTGGTATGGATTTCTACCAATATTGGCATTAGGTTAGACATTTTTAGCATTAAATGTCCTAAACCATAAAAGAATCAAGCGCATGCCGTTATTGCTGAAGTCACGTGCCCCTAGAGCAGTTGTGCCTTGCGGAAATAGCTCCAACTTTGCCTTGCTACGGTTGTAAGAAAACCCATCCTCTTAGGGTATGAGTACTCTTGCAAAAGCGATGTTAGTTGGCGCCTACCGGCACTTGCTGTAGAGCTAGGTTCGTAAGTAGGCGTGGCCTAATATCTCTTTTGTAAGATTACTCATACTCTAATAGGGTGAGTTCTTCACAAATATAGCAAGGCGAAGTTCGAGCTATTTTCGCAAGGGATAACGGCTTTAAAAGCATGAAGCTTTGTACTTCTTTAGGATAAAGGGATTCCTGCTTAAAATGAAAGAATTTTGTACCAAGATAGCAAGAATGAAACCTGCGAAAAAAGCATGACTAGTGTTCTTACTATTCTAGGCATATTTTTTTCTCCGTGTACTATAAGAAAAAAAATTTCTGTTATTAAACATTTTATTGCAACTTATGCCGTTTTTCCATAAGTTTAATTTGTTTGTTTTCAATGTTATTGTTTACAAAAAGGCATTTTTTTGTTTCTACCATATATGTGTAACAAGAGTTTACAACACATTTTTTAGATCTTTTTTGGTTGAAGAACTTTTGTCTTTTTATTTTTTTTTGTCTAATGTCGTTTTTCCAAAAGTTAAATTTTTCAACTTTTAATCTTGTTTTTTTTACGATTAAAATAAAATATACACGTTCTGTCTAAAAATTATCGATGACAAATTTTTGATCCTTTTTGGGTGAACAACTTTTTGTTTATTAATTTTTTTTTGGTACCTTGTACTATTTTTCTAAAAAATGTGTTTTTTTTTATGTTTTTTTTTACGCTTAAAACAAAAACTACGCGTCTTATCAAAAAATTGTTGATGATAAATTTGTAGCTCCTTTGGCGGTAAACAAATTTTGTTCACTGATTTTTTTCGTATCTTGTGTCGTTTGTCTAGAAATTCAATTTTTCTATTTTTAATGCAGTTTTTTACGTAAAAAAAAACAAAAACTACGCGTCCTATTAAAAAGTGATCTGTAACAAATTTGTAGATCTTTTTTGAACACACAATTTTTTTGAGTTCATCTTTTCTCGTATCTTGTATAGTTTGACCGCAAAATGGAACTTTTGATTTTTCATTATTTTTTGTGCGGTCAATATTTGAATTTTCGATTTTACGAGAAAATTCAAAAAGTTGTTGTGATAATATTGTAGGTTTTTCAGAATTATTTTTTTTCTCCCTCTGACATTTTTTAATATCGTGCGTTGTTTGGCTGAAAATGCTCATTTTCGTTTGTTTTTTGGAATTTTCTAAATGCTATAACCCCGGTAATTTTTGTTAGTTAAAAAAAGTAATCAGGATAAATTGTTCGTCTTTTTGAGTACTACTAATTACCGTACATAGAATTTTTAAATTTCGAAAAAAGTGGTCTCACAAAAATTTTGAAAATGCGCTCACCTTTTGAATTTTTATCCAAAATGGCTGGCTAACGAATGTATAAATATGTATAAATAATCGACTCCCCCTCCTCCCCCAAATTAAGGTACAGAAAATATTTTCATCTTGAAATCATGTATAAATTGTAAGTTTCGATTGACTGTAACGCCGATTGTTCAGGGTAAAAATAACAGAAGTTATTCCATTTGTTTACGAGACAAAAACGTACTATTCCTTTGCAGCCATTTTTAACGTACTTAATACTAAAAATTCAATTAGCGGCCAAGCGGGCATGACACTACAACTCTTTAGGATTAAAATTTGTCCACTTTTATGGCTTTGCAACCACCTAAAAAATAGTGAGCCCCACCGTATAAACAGTACCCTTTTAAATAATAAATAGCTTTTCTCAAAAACTATTCATTATTTTAAGCTAAAATTTTGCATATACTTTCAACTTAACAAAATACACATTTGCAGAGACTTTAAAGGATGTGCGTACACTCATGGCAAAAATAACTACATTTTGCAAAACAGCAATTTTTGCCAGTTTTTATTAATTTTTGAGGGAACAATTCAAACCAATCTCAATGTGCGATCTACCAAAGGGTCTAGCCGGATAAGATAGTCAAATCTGCCTTGTAGGGAACCTCTATAACTAAATACATCCTCATATTCGGCATGTATAGAAACCCCTTTTCCTAGATTTTCAGACCCCTAGATCCCCATGGGGCAACATGGGACACCATAGAGTGCTGGCGAGTTTTTTTGCAATATCTCGGTCAATTTTTGAGCTAGGAAAAATAAAAAAAAAGCAAGTTGTAGGGTTTTTCAAGCCCTATAAACCTGTGAAGCCGAACAATTTTTTGGCGCGAAATTCAAATTTTTACAGCCGTTTGAAAACTTCAAAAATTTGTATATCGGAAACAAAGACCGACTCCTCGCTAAAAGAAAATTATGTTATGTATTTTTGGCTCAAAAATTCCTGTGATTTTTTTCAGATTTTTAAAAGTGGTGGAACGACCTCGAAAAAAATAAAAACCACTAAAAACCGCGTTTTTTGCCTCTAGCTCTTTCTACATAATTCCTACGATGAAACCAATCACACCATCGTATTCTGCGTAAAAAAATACAACGAAAACGTGTATTAATTTTTTGGAAATAATTTTTGGCAGCCCTTCAAAAATTCAGCAAATAAAAACGATGAGCCCGGCTCACATGCAGATTTTTACATCTTCCAATTGCAAGGGAAACCCAACGTAGAATACTAGAGTCAGTTTCATCATAAAAATTATCCAGAAAGCATCAGAAGCGAAAAACTACAGAAAAGTTCGGTTTTTGGACACTTAACGCTTTATAGAAAAATATTACGATGAATCCGATTGCGCCATCGAATTCTGCTAGAAAAAATATATCAGGAATTATGTATTTCTTTTGCTGAATTAATTTTAATAGACCTTCGCAAATTGAGCAAGTAAGATCATTCGACCCGACTCACAGTGACAATAAATAAAACGATAAGCCTCCCGCTCAGTCACCTGGCCCTCAGGGGTGTATGGCTATCTGGGAGGGCTCTGTAACACAGTTCATACATTTAGATTTCCTTATTGCAAAAATGACGCTAAAAATCACCAATCATTAAGGTCTACCAAAATTTATTTCCAAAAAAATAATACACGTTTTGATGTATTTTTGTACGTGTAAATACGATGGCGTGGTTGGTTTCATCGTAGGATCTGTTTAGAAGGAACTAGAGCCGAAATCTAAATGTATGAACTGTGTTACAGAGCCCTCCCAAATAGCCATACACCCCTGAGGGCCAGGTGACTGAGCGGGAGGCTTATCGTTGTATTTATTGTCACTGTGAGTCGGGTCGAATGATCTTACTTGCTCAATTTGCGAAGGTCTATTAAAATTAATTCAGCAAAAGAAATACATAATTCCTGATATATTTTTTCTAGTAGAATTCGATGGCGCAATCGGATTCATCGTAATATTTTTCTATAAAGCGTTAAGTGTCCAAAAACCGAACTTTTCTGTAGTTTTTCGCTTCTGACGCTTTCTGGATAATTTTTATGATGAAACTGATTGTGCCATTGTATTCTACGTTGGGTTTCCCTTGCAATTGGAAGACGTAAAAATCTGGAATGTCTGCACTGCATGTGAACCGGGCTCATCGTTTTTATTTGCTGAATTTTTGAAGGGCTGCCAAAAATTATTTTCAAAAAATTAATACACGTTTTCGTTGTATTTTTTTACGTAGAATACGATGGTGTGATTGGTTTCATCGTAGGAATTATGTAGAAAGAGCTAGAGGCAAAAAACGCGGTTTTTAGTGGTTTTTATTTTTTTCGAGGTCGTTCCACCACTTTTAAAAATCTGAAAAAAATCACAGGAATTTTTGAGCCAAAAATACATAACATAATTTTCTTTTAGCGAGGAGTCGGTCTTTGCTTCCGATATACAAATTTTTGAAGTATTCAAACGGCTGTAAAAATTTGAATTTCGCGCCAAAAAATTGTTCGGCTACACAGGTTTATAGGGCTTGAAAAACCCTACAATTTGCTTTTTTTTTATTTTTCCTAGCTCAAAAATTGACCGAGATATTGCAAAAAAACTCGCCAGCACTCTATGGTGTCCCATGTTGCCCCATGGGGATCTAGGGGTCTGAAAATCTAGGAAAAGGGGTTTCTATACATGTCGAATATGTGGATGTATTTAGTTATAGAGGTTCCCTACAAGGCAGATTTGACTATCTTATCCGGCTAGACCCTTAAAGATCTTTTTAACACCTTTAATTTATAATCAAACTTTTTTTCGCAAATCAATACCTTGATCGCAATCTTCCAAAACATTGATTTCGCCAACTTTGAACATTGCCCAATTAGCTCGGATCACATATTTTTGCCTGCAAACATACAAGCCTGCATCCCAGGCATGAACAATACATGATCGCATACCTCGTTTTCATTCTAAAATTTTGCGGTGAGAAAACCCTTCATTCCCTGGACTATTTAGAATTCCGTTCATTCGTGAAATCTTCTAGTCAAATTTTGTTAAATTTTAAATATACATAGTTCCATTTTTAAAACCCCCAATTAAAAGTTTTTCAGCTTTGAAAAACTTTGTACATATAAGTTAATTATAATAGTTAATTTAGAAGTTAGGCAATAATTTATGAAGTTTTTATTGATTATAAATTGTTCGATTTAGAACTATTTTACGTCAAAATTATTTAAGTTCAAAACCTTTTTCAACCAGCATCTAAAGATTTAATTTTTTAATTTGAATATTAACTAATCAAAAATTAAGAGACCGAGGTGCAGAAATTAATGTAGTTGGACATAATATAGAAAAGTTCGCGTTTCGGACATATTTTACTCGAAAACATAGCACGAGCCACGTGATGAGAATGTGTTCATTAAAGCCGACGAAACTTTAACAAAAGATAATTCGCAATCACCAAATTACAGTTGTGGATGATTTGACCTTTAATTTTAAAAGTTCTATGCAAAGATAAATATATTATAAAGCTTGAAACGCGAGATTTTTTCCTAAATAGGGGTAAAAATTCAAATACTTTTAATTTCACAGAAAACTTTTTTCCCAAATCGAATAAGACGGTGTTGCCTAGTTTCCTCTAAAAAGAACATATTTCTTCGCTGAGAAATTCTGCGATTTGAAGTGTAGAACCTGTCTGATTTAAAATGGATTTGATATGCTGTATAATTAAACTACTTAAATATATTATGCAATACCTACATTCCATTCGCTGATTTCTGTTAATCTATTGGCAAGAACACATCCTGCTGAGCCAGCTCCAATTATTATGAAGTCAAATTCTTTAGATGCAAAAGTAGTATCTTTATTTGAATTTATTCCATTAATATTTCTGTTACTTGTATTGCCATATAAACTTGTTACAAGTGCTAAAAATGCACAAATTCCTGTTTGACACGTTGCGATCGTCACATTTAGAGAACATGCCTCTGTCAGAGACGGGGATGGAATCCAAGTCATAATTAGTTCTACAGTTTAAATTAATTTTTTTTCTGATTGATATTTTACGATAGTAATTTTGAAAAAGTAGTTACACCAATTCATTAAACTATTGAAACGTATATTTTACTCGGCTCTCTCTCTCAACTAATAAATTACATGACTAATACACATTGTGAAATCTTATATAACATACATTATCTATTTCCGTATCCCGATTACTTTTTAATCTGCTTAGATAATCTTCCATAACACCGTACCTCAATTCGCTTAACTGATTAAACGTGGGCAATAGGTAGACGCAAATATTTGAAGGTTGAGTGTTAACACAGCCCCACAAAAAAAAGATTCTTGTGCGGCAGACTAGACCATCATTACCTTATGTATTTTCATATTGCCCGCTGAATAGGAATCCGAAAGCAAAATCTTTCTATCAGGTCAGGTGTTTGGGAAAATTATCCTTTATGGCAATTTTTTAAAAACCACATAGGATAAGAATCTCGCGCTTCAGAAACTTCTAACAGGGCTCAAGTTGAACGTTCAACCTTATACTTTAAGGTGATTATATCCCTATTATTTTCTTAACATACTTTCTCCGCGTGAGAATAATATCTTCACACAGGAATTAAGTAATCAAATTAATTCAAAAATAAAATTCTCTAATATACATCTGGTTTCAAAGAATATGATGTGAACTATCAAAATAAAACTTAAAATTGGTTACGGGTGCAGATTTCTAAAATCAACGGAAATATATTTTTTTTTCTAGACGGGGTCGATTTCACTTGAAGCAGTCTGAATCTAGAGAAGATGGATTTCACGTCATTCGTCAAAGACACCAAGAATACTACAGTCTTACCTCCAGTTTCGACTCTCATAACTTCTTCGAGTCATTTTACAAATTTAAATTACAGCAATTTTCAAAGTGACCAGATCCAAATGGAAAATTCGATGTCTGCTAATTGGATTTCAAATGATAATAAAGAATCCGCTTCTGGAATTTTCGAAGATTTAAATATATATTGCTGGACTGATGATCGAAATCCACAGATGCAAGAGCAAAGCAATGACACATATGACACCGACAACTTTGCATCTGAAGCTTTTAATAACAATGATAGACCAAATACGGATGGTGCTCTTTATTCAGTGTCTGTTCATGATACTGAGACCGAGTCGATGGATGCCTTAGAGTTTTGCAATAGTCCTGCTCTACTGGCTGCTGATTCGTGGTTTCAAGCGTGCTCTCTAACTGCTACTCGGTCTACCACTACGTTACAAGTAACGTTAGATAATCAGGAGAATCATCAAGAACAACTTCAGCCAGAAGAGCTTCAACCAGAGCAACTTCAACAACAAGAACTTAAAAAAGAAGAACTTCAACTAGAAGAACATCAACAAGAAGAGCATCAACGAGAACCAGAAAAAAAATCTGAGGCGTTTATAATCGATTCTTCGGTCTTGAGTAACAATACTACTGCTAATCAAAAGTCGGCAACACCAAAAAGTTCCCTTCGTACTGAACAGCGAGCGGAAAAACCTCTTCAGTATTGCACTATATGTGGTAGAGGTTTGAGTGATAAGGCTAAACTTGCAGATCACATGATGATACATACCGGAGAAAAACCTTATTCCTGTACGGTCTGTAATAAAAGCTTTCGACAAAGGAATCATTTGACCCGGCATACCAGTACACATTCCGAAGAGAAACCATTTTCCTGCACAGTATGTGGCAATAGCTTTCGACAGAAGACATCCTTAAACCAACATATCAAAACACATACAAAACCATATTCGTGTACTGATTGCGATAGAAGTTTTTCCCGAAAATATGACTTAACAAAACATGTTGAGAAAGGCAATTGTTCCGAGTCTCGACAACAGCAGCAGCAACAACAAAACTAGTAAAGATATTTTCAATGCATACCAAAAAATACACTATAATGTGTAAACTCATTAAATTTAGTTCATTCACAATTTTTTTAGCTGCTGCTGTTAACATTTGTAATGTCACTATTTAGTTTCTTTACATTAGAAAGTTTCTATTTTTCACTCAATCAATTTGCGTGTACACGCAGTGATAAAAAGCCTTTCCTGAAAAGGTACAATGAACATGTACAATTCAAAATCCGCTAAAATGTGCATGTGTGTATAAAGCCTGCAGTGCGGGCGCTCTGGGCTTTGCCCACAACATATAGACTGATCAAAGTCAGTTCAGCTATAAACCTGTAGCTACTGTTGTTACCAATGTAATATTACATTGTAAACAAAGTTTGTTCGTTAAGTTACAATTAACATAAAACATTTGCTAACGAGCATGCGGTAAAGTTGCATCTTTGAAAATTGTCATTGATACTTCAGTTTTCAAAAATGCAATTTTACCATGCAAATTACAATATATATTGTCATTTAACGAACAAATCTTGTTTACAGTGCACTATCTAGTATATGATATTTTGTAAGTTTTATTGGACGATGAGATACTTTAGTTTTCGACAATGTAAATTGCATCGCAAGTGCGCCCTATGACTATAGATTGCCATTTAATGAACAAACGTTGTTTACAGTGTTCTATCTAGTTTTTTACTGTTACAAAATTTTGATAATTAAACTTTATTGAAAAACTAGTTTAAAGTATGATTGTGAACAAAAATTTGTGTATAATAAATAAAACTTTCTTCTAAATTCGTATTGGTTCTAGAAAGTATGTTAGCGGTGTTTCCTATTTCGTTTTAGTTTCAGCTAGCTAAGGATCAACATTTTTATTCGTTACTAACTGTACGTTAACAATTTTTTTGTCATTCCGTATTAAGCATACATTTGTAGTCATCGTAGAGTAATACTATAAATAATTTGAGAACAAGTTTTTTGTGAAGTTAGGCACCTACAGAAAAAAGTAGAAATTGTTCCGGTTCAGCTATTTTCTTTTTCTTCTTTCATTTTCTTGGTCGAAAAATTCCCGTGTTATGCGTTTCTTTATCAAATTCGTTTGCAACAAGTATAATATTTATCATTGAATAATATGTATTGTTGAGATTTGTGCTAGAAGACGAACAACATCAATAACATAAAAAACGTATTTTGTTCTAGATATTATCAATTTATGTACTTGTTTATAACGTTTATCTATAACATAAATTTTTTCATAATAATTATGCAGCTACGAAGTTTCCAGACATAAAAATATTATTTATATACAAATTACTTGCAATAATATAAAAGAAAAAATGAAAATAGGAAAAATTGTCAAAAATTTACTTTAAAAAATATAAACTGGTAACATAAAAATTATGCTGATTTAAAAGAAGGTCGAACGGGAAAATTTGCTGTTTTTTCGTTATATTGCTTCCTCATAGAGGAAGCTTTGTAATGGTAACATTTTTCAAAATTTTTAAATTCATTTAATCACACCCTCCCTAATTTCAAAGTGTCTAATACAATGTTCTAAGCAATTGTCCGGATGTGTGTGTGTGGATGTGTGGATGTCACGCTTTTTTGTGAACACGATAACTAGAAAACGGTGCAGATTAATTGATGAAATTTGGAGAGCTTATTTTCCTCACTAATATCTTGAAACTGACCGAAGGATTTTTAAAAATATTCATTGCATTTTTTTCTGGCACTCAATAATATTTTAAAAATCGGTTTTTTATAGTAAAACTTTTTTCATTAGCATAATTCAAAGTTGATGCAAGAATGTACAAGATTCCTTGGTTCGGGACGAATTGATTGACCTATAATATTGATACATTTTATTGAAGAGTAGGGAAGTTTAGTAATTTATATATACTGAAAATCGGTTTTTTATAGTAAAACTTTTTTCACTAGCATACTTAAGAGTTGATGCAAGAATATAAAAGATTCCTTGGTTCGAAACGAATCGATTGACCTATAATAATAACGCATTTTATCAAAGAGCAGGGAAGTTATGGTAATTTATATATTTTGAAAATCGGTTTTTTTATACTAAAACTTTTTTCATTAACATAATTTAAAGTTGATGCAAAAACAGAAAAGGTGTGTTGATTCCAGTCGAATTGATTGACCTATAATATTAATAAATGTTATTGAAGAGTAAGAAAGCTATGGTAATACATAATATTTGAATTTGAAAATACGGTTTTTTATAGCAAAACTTTTTTCATTAGCATAATTCAAAGTTGATGCAAGAATGTACAAGATTCCTTGGTTCGGGACGAATCGATTGACCTATAATATTGATACATTTTATTGAAGAGTAGGGAAGTTATAGTAATTTATATATTTTGAAAATCGGTTTTTTATAGTAAAACTTTTTTCACTAGCATAATTAAGAGTTGATGCAAGAATATAAAAGATTCCTTGGTTTGAAACGAATCGATTGACCTATAATATTAATGCATTTGATTGAAAAGTATGGAAGTTGTGAAATTGCATAATATTTGAAAACACGGTTTTTCATAGTAAAACTTTTTTCAGTAACATAATTCAAAATTGATGCAAGAACGGAAAAAATCTCTTGATTCGAGGCAAATCGATTGATCTATAATAATAATAATACACTTTATTGAAGATTAGGGAAGTTCTGCTTATTTATAATATCTGAATCATCAGTTTCAAACAGAAAAACTTTTTTCATCGACATAATTTTAATTTGATGCATGAATAGAAAAGACTTTTTGATCATAAATTTTAAAATATAGTAATATTATGACAATTTTTGTGAAGAAATCATAAAGCTGGGAAAGGGATAGGGTGCGACAGAACTTTTCCTTTTCCAGCTCAAAAAATTATTATTTCGAACGCAAGATTTGATTTGTCTTTGTATTTAAAACATTTTTTGTATTATTTTGTAATTTTTCATTTTTGGCAAATTTCTATTTTTAAATTGAGCAAAATGAAGACTTTGGTTTGTCTATTACTGAAAAAAAAAATAACTAATGCTTCCTCTATGAGGAAGCAAATACATTTGCTAACGGGAAGCAAAGTGCTCGTGAAATGAGCACCATATAATTATAAATACAAACGAAGTGGAAACACTCGAGATCGAATTCACAGCTAGTTTGTTCATTTAAAAAACTGAAAATTTATTACAAAAATCTTGTTCGTCAATAATATCCTTTTCGAAATTTTAGTAGTCTTTTCTTTAAAAAAAGCATTTAAATCGGTTGAAAATTATAGGAAAATTTTTGATTTCAAGCACAAAAGTGCATCTACCACACCCACTGCGTTCCAGAATAGAAAGTAAAATGTTTTATTACAACAGTTTAGTTTCAGTAAGTAGTTACTAAAAATTTCATCCTAGAAATCTGTCACTATTATGTGATAAATATATAGAAGACCCAGGAAAAAAATCGTTTGAATGTAAATTATTTCAATCGGAGAATTTAAGAATGCCAATTTTGCGCATTTCTATTATTTCAATCGGCCACCACCAATTCAGGCAAATCTCGTTGAATTATTTTTTAGTTTTTTTAATCGGCACGACATTAAGTGGCTGAGTTGTCTGAAATATGAATAATCTCAGCCGGTAAATGTCGTTCCGATGGTTCCGATTAAAAACAAAAGAAAAATAATTCAACGAAATTTGCCTAAAATGGTGTTGTCTGTATGGTGATAGATTAAAATGATTAAATTTATGAGACTGATTAATAATTTAACAACCCGATGGACCGCAATTCGCGTGCATCGACAGAATTTAAGAAAGCTGATTTACGCGAATTTTATTCATTTCAATCGGTCACCAGACACCTCCAATTCGGAAAAATCTCCTTAAATTATTTTTCAATTTTTGTAATCTGAACGACATTTATTGTCTAAGTATTAGAAACTCAGCCAGTAAATGTTGTTCCGATCGTTTCAAATAAAAAAAAAAAGGAAAAATAATTCAACGGAATTTGCCTGAGTAGGTGGTGGTTGTATGGTGACGAATTGAAATGATTAAATTCATGAAACCGATAAAAAATTTAACAAAACCCATAGACCGCAATTTGCGTGAATCGGCACTCTCAAATTCTCCGTTTCAAATATTTTCGATTCAATCGATTCTTTTTTCCTGGGTAGAACTGGGTAGAACAATTATATAACTATAACTTGTAACAATATTCGAAAGGCTCTTTTTATTTTGTTTCTCACCATGCAACTGGTCTTTTACCGATTTGTAACAACTTCTATACATAACACCGTTACCTTTTTGTTCTAGAACAAATACAAAATGTGTTTTGCTGAAAGGTACGCCGATTAATTCAGACCAATGCGTGCGAGACTAATATTATTTCTTAAAGTCATTCAAGTGTAAATAATTAAACTGGCCATGTTTTATCGAATCTATTACTTAATAAGTAGATTTTGAAAATCAAGAACTGTTTTCCGAAATACAATTTGGATGAAAAATGATTTTTGAAGGATATATTAGAAAAATCATATGTGCCGCATAAAACGTTTAAATATTAAAAAATAATTTTAGGTTTCAACGAAAAACTGAACATTATTCTTTTCGACACCAAGATCTGATTTTTCAAATTTGAATTAATTGGCATTGAAATTTCTAAACTTATATGATTGTTTTACGGGATTCGAATAGGGAGACCAGATGGCTTGAACGGAAAATCATAACATCATCCCATTTCGCACCTCCTTTAATCTTGAATTTCCCCCATGCCTAATGCAATTTAACTTTATGTGTGCTATTTAAAAAACAGAGCTGCCCTGCCCGTTATAAATTTGTCTTTCAGATTACATTTTCGACCAAAATAAGGAATCTGTATACAAAAAAGAAATGAATTTTCAACCAAGAAGATTAATTTTATATCCAAAAAGACAAATTTTCAACAAAATAAATCAATTTTCAAATAAAAGAAGATATATTTTCAACCCTAAATGGAATATTTATATTTATAGTAAAAAAATTTACTTTTAACAATAGAGAACAAATTTTCAACTAAATAGTTAAATTTTCTAACCAAAAATATCATTTTTTTCACCATAAAGATTAATATTCTACCACAAAAAACTGATTTTGTAATAATATCCATGAATTTTCACCAAAATACATAAGTTTTCAACCAAACACGGAGTAGTAGTTACAACTATGATGATGAATCTTTAATATAAGAAATGAATTTTGAATCAAAAAGTGCAATTTTTGACCATAAAGATGAGTTTTCAGCCATAAAGATTAATTTTCAACGAAATACATGAATTTCCAACAAAAAAGGATAAATTTTCAACCAAAAGTGGAATACATACTTATATTTACGGCTAAAAAAATCATTTTTGACAAAAAAGATGAATTTGCCCCATTCTGTTCAGATTATTAAATTTTTCAAAGAGGAAAGCAAACCATCTGAAAAATCACAAATTTCTAAAATTGCTAACATTTAAAACGTCTGCAGTACAATAATTAAAGAAAAAAATCTTTCTTTCGAGAAATAGAGATAAAAATTATTTGGCCTCAATTAAAAGAACTCTTAAAATATTCGTTACATTTTTAGTTAACAAATTAATTAATAACGAATTTTCAACTAAAAACGTATAATATTTCAACCAAAAATTGAAATCAAAGAGCAGTTGAATTCGAAAAAACAAAAAATGTCATTCAAAATGTGGAATTTTTATACCATAAAGACGAATTTTCTACAAAACAGTTGAATTTTCAAATCGAAAATATGCATTTCTAACCAAAAAGTTAATAATATTCTACCTTTAGATAGTTGAATTTTCAAACAAAACGATTGACTTTTTTGTTTTTAACAAAATTGTTGATTTTTGAATAAAATGCTCAAATCGTATGCTCATTCTATAAGTTTATAAATTATACAAATATCCTTTTCGAGGTCATAATTCTTATTTAAATAATTGAGTACAATCTGTACAATATGTAAATTATATTAAATACTTTTCCGAATCAGAACTTCCAATTTTTTTAAACAATTCGATATGGTTTCCTTTCTTTTTAAATATTATACGTGTCAAGTTTTTGAAATTGAATTGTACAGTCACAATGAGACTGCGCCCTCAGAAATTACGAACAAAATTTAGTTCAGCGCAGTAAAAATTGCAAATTTTCGTTTTCGATCATGACTAATCAGGACATCGCACAAAAAAGGAAAGCACAAAATAGGATATAATTGCGCTGTGAAATAAGATAATAAATGGAAAATAAAGGTGCACTCTTTCGTTGAAGTCGGAAATTCTCAACTTTCCTTTTTTTTCTATTAAAGTTTTTTCAAAAAGCGTCGTCCCGGAGTCAAAGATCCAGAGTGCGGCTATTTTACAAGTTGAAGAAATCTGCCGTACGATCGGTAAGATACGTGCCTTTGTAGGTGCTGACACCAAACGTCAAAAATCTAAACTGTCTAATTTGTTTATCTTTAGTCAGTCTCGGACTTTAGTCCTCACTCCTTTTTACATTTTTTTTCCTTCTCTGCGCGTGGTAGAATTTGGTTCGTCGAATAAAATGGTGTGATCATTAGTGATGCATGCCGCCGATGCGTTTACGGTTATTTTGGTCCGAAGGTGGATTTGTTGCTCATGGAGTCAAGAGTAAAGTGAAAGTTATCGAAATTTCGGGCTCCGAAAACCGTAGTCGGCAATCGGAAGGATCGGGAGTTTGGAGGTTAGAGAAGTGAAAAAAATGGTCGAGCCGAGGATACCACCGAATGTTTCCAATCAACGTCTAATGATCAATGAAGAGCTCGGAAGTTCCTCATCTTCGAGGCAATTAAAAAGATCTACCAGCTCCACCGAAACGAGAGTTGTATCCACAGGGGAATGGATCACTGTTTTGGTACTATGTTTCGTCAATTTAATCAATTACATGGACAGGCTCACCATCGCTGGTAAGTTTCATTTTGTATTTATTTATCTATCTAATTAGTTACTGTTTTAAACTCCTTTAATGCATAATCATTCATTTTTAAAGCTTAATCAAAGGGAGCAAAGAATTCTCGAAGGAAAATATTGTAACATAACCTAAAGTCTCATTGTGAAGCGCAATGAGTTGAAAATAATCATGAAATGATTGTTTACTAGGGTGATACAAGAGATGCATTGGGCATTTTTTTCTTCGAATTTGCTGCAAATTTTATGCATAAAACAGTAAATGCGTTTTTAAAAAATGATATTTACAGGTTCAACTATCCCCATGAAGTTTAACACGTATTTCCCATAAAAAACAAACATTTTATACATTTTATTCAGAATCGTCAATATTAGGTGAATCAAGCTTAAACTACCCATTTCTCTTCACAGTTAGCTATAGAGTACAAATGAATGATTAGTTTTTAAATGTAACCCTCATAAGTGTGGTTTATACTTCTGCAGGCTAGCCAAAAAAACCGTAAGTAAAAGTGGTTTTAGAAGTTTTTGGCGCTAATTATGATTATTTTGCGGTTCTTTTGTTACAAAATGTTTATAATACAATATAGTTGCATTTTTTAATGAAATTTTTTACTTTGCAGCAGACTTTTAGTTAGGACTAAATAATAAATAGACATTAGAGACACAATTATTAAGCAATCTCTTTCTTTGTTGTGAATATATTTTTCTGAAATAAAAGAGGTATTGGAAATATGCTCCAAATTTTCTATGTGGATCATATTAAATGTACATTTTCGTGGAAGTAGTTACTGAGAGCCTTCTTGCTTAAATTAATATTAATATTTATTATTTTGTACCATAATAATAAGTAAAAGAAAAGCTGAATATTTCAGAAAAACCCGAAACTTTCTAGCATTGATCATGGAGAAGATAGTTATACACAATAATACGTTATTTAAACAATTATTTTGTTAATGTTCATTAATTGTCATCTTACTAAGTAAAAAGTGGACAACATTTTAAATTGTCAGAAAAACGGCAACTATCTAGCATTACTATAGGAAAAGATAGTTGTAAACGATAATAATTTATTTAAACTAGTATATATGTTAACTTGCATTAATTATGACCTCGCTCTTAGTGAAAAGTTGACAAAAAGTTGAAAATTTCAGAAAAAAACCGCAACCATCTAGCATTAATATAGGAGATAGTCATAAACAGTAATGATTTGTTTAAACAATTGTTTGATAAATTGCATTAATTATTCCCTCTTTCCAAGTGAAAAGTAGACAGAAAGTCAAAAATTTCAGGAAAAAAACCTCAACTTTTTAACACTATTGAAAGAGAATATTAAAGAAAATTGTTCAAACAATTATCTTTGTTAATTTGAATTAATTATTACCTCACTCTAATTGAAAAGCTAACAAAAAATTGAAAATTTTAGACAAAATTGCAACTCTTTAGAATTATTCGAAAAAAAATTTGTTATAAATAATAGTAAATAGTTTAAACAACTATTTTTGTTAAAATTAATTGATTATTGCATCTTTCCAACTGAAAAGTTGAAAACGACTTTCTAACAAGTTTTTCGATAAACAATAATACATTGTTTAAACAATTTATTTAAACATCTAATTATCAATAGAAAATCATAATTTATGTATTAGGTATTTTCACTTCAACCATCAGCTAACTTCACTTCGTTGAGTGCTGAGGGGAAAACAATAGATCAAATGCATGGGACAAAACTTTATTTTGGTAATATCTTCATAATGAATAATAATTATTACTATTTTATCATGTCATTGAATAGTTCTGAAAAAATAAAAACTATTTTTCAAATACATTTATATAGAAAAAATTAGTTTTTACGAAGATGTTAACAAAATAGGGCAAAAATGGAGCGAATCCCATGCATTTGATCCATTGTTTTCCCCTCAGCAGTTAACGAAGTGAAGTTAGCTGATTATGAAGTGAAAATACCTAATTAGAAACAATTTGTATTTAAACAGAACCGCAAACGAATCATAATTGCCGCCAACAACTCGCCAAACCTAATTTTTTAGTTCTGGAATTTCTTTGGAACCCTATCGAACAGACTTATGGGTGTGATATTTAAAAAGTAATTCTTGATTCGTTTTCTATGGTTAATTGTAAAGAGAAATGTTGAGTTTCAACACGATTAACATAATATTGACGATTCTGAATAAAATTTACAAAAACGTCTTTTTCCTTACGGGAAATACGTGTTAAACTTCATGAGGCTTGCGGAACCTCTAAATATCATTAAAAAAAAGGAATTAATTTTTGTGTGGATTCGAACAATTTTGAGGGCAATATGCATGAATTAAAAAAATTTTTTGGTCTACCCAATTGTTTACTATTTAAGTACAATTTAGAGATAAAGAACGACTTGTTTTTAATTCTATGCTAAGCATTTAAAATAGTTTGCATTGAACAATTACACATTTTCAAGCTTTACA
Source organism: Andricus quercusramuli (assembly GCA_932178445.1). Taxonomy (NCBI): domain Eukaryota; kingdom Metazoa; phylum Arthropoda; class Insecta; order Hymenoptera; family Cynipidae; genus Andricus; species Andricus quercusramuli. The sequence goes on from CAKNXH010000194.1 coordinate 79,147, forward strand.
AATTTAAACTATTCTATGTTTCAAGGATTTCAAGGTTTTCAGGATAAAACTGGTTGAATTGAAATGTTAATCCGAAGCCGTTAAAAGTTGAACAGTAAAAATGTTAGGCATAACAAAATATATTTGAAAGCATCAAAGATTAGTTAATTTTCAAATTGCAAAGTTCAGAATTTAAATTGTGTGCAATTAAAGTTCAACCGTTTGAACTTTGATATACAAATATTAAAAATTATTTAGAGTGCAACTAATTTTTAAATCGAGCCGTTCAAATACAAAGAATTTATGAAATTTAAAATATTGCACCATTACATGTGAATTATTTTTCATTGCAGTCATGAAAATGTCTAATTTCACTGTTAAAAATGTTTAACGCCAAGCTTTTAGGAATACAAAATTTCCTTCTTATATGCGTTTAAATTTGAAAAATGTTTGATCCAAATCGTGCATGTATTGAAAATTTTCAAATTAATATTTATAAATAGCCCTCTTTAGATTGTAATCATTCAAAAGTAAACATTAACAACTAATTTTTTTCTATCTCCGAATATTTATTTTTGCAAATTTTACATCCAAGTTATAAAAAAAGTCCACTATTAGATATAAAAGCGTCAATTTTTAAAAATATTTTTTTAAATTTTCTCCCGCCATTTCAATAGAGCAGTAAAATATTTTTCAGAAAAAAGTCTGAAATCCTCAGTTTTTACCAAGAAATTTAAATTATTTAGGATCGTAGTCATTCAAATAACTAGATAAGATAAGGAGCGACAAGATTATTTGAAGAATCGATTTTAAGAACTTTGGGTGATATAATGTTTCTTGAAAAAGTTCAAATTAATCCAAATCAATATCTAATAGAAACTAAAAGGACGTTTGTGTTTCTAACTCGATTTCTAATACTTAGAAGCTTTCAATTTTAAAAACCTTAGAAATTCACAAGGCATAGCTGCGTATCTTAAAAAGTTTTAAGTTAATGCTTCTAAAATTGGAAAGTACATATCCATTATCCATACGCAAGTTTGTATCATTGTGAAAAATTGAAAATCCAATTTTCCATTGCTATCAAAATCCGATTTTCAAAACCTGTGAAATTGTAACCTCGAAATTCTTGGACGATTTTCTCGGAATTAGTTCACTTATTTAAATCAAAGCCTTTTCATCCTCTTTCAGAAACGCAGTATCTGGGGATTAAGTTTTATTTTTTATTTAAACTGAAGGTTACATTTTTTATCGCAATCCGCAGCCGAGCATATTCTAGTTTGTGGTCAGCGTCACTTTGAGATTGTCAACTGATTTTGCAGAAAGTTTGTTCGCTCTCCTGAAAAATTCCTATCTTGTTGGTTGCTGCTTCTGTACTGTATAATTGACAATTTAAAAATTGATAATTTTTAAACGATTTAAATGTACTTAAATTACCTAATTAAAATTTTGTTTCAGTCTTAAATTAAATTCGAATTCGTTTAAGTTTCAACATTCTGTAGTAGAATTTTTTCATTTTTAATGTTTCCTACTTAAAAGCACTGTTTATTTTGAACGTTTTTTTAGAATAATTGAATTTATATTATTGATTTCAGAAAAATTAGTCTAATCAGTTTTAATGTTGAGCTATAATTTTTTTATGTACTAACCGTTTAAAATTATAGAATTTCAGAAGCTTTAAGTTTGAAACATTCAATTCAATTTTCAATTTCAAATTGTTAAATTTTAATCTATTTAAATTTAAAATCAAAATAAAATACAATTAAATAATACATTTACAATTCCGTTGAATTTTAAATGATCCAATTTCAAAAATTCGAATCGGAAAATATTAAATTTTTACTTTTCGAAATTGTCCTATTTTCTAAATTTTTAGAATGCAACTTTCAAATTTTTAGAGCTTCCGTTTTAAAATGTTTAATTTCACATTTAGTTTTAAATTACACGAACAGTTTGCGCGCGTGCATTCACCGCTAGTATATAATAAAACACATCTCTGTATTTTCCTTTGTCCGACACACAAATTTCCTTATCTACCTGCTTAAGTCAATAGGTTTCTTGCAAAAAGGTTTGCTGATGCTCATCGACTTCCACAATTGATTGTATATCGAAAAGCTGTGGGTTCCGTAAAGAGAATATATTTTTCTTTTTAACCGGGAAAAATCACGAGTTTTTACCGGTTGAACCTGAAAAATTTTTGTTTTTAAATTCCTAATTAATAAAAAGGTTTAAGTTTGAAGGGCTCAAAGAAAACATTATTCTCTTCTAAAGCTTGGAATTTCTAATTTTAAAGGTCTTGAATAATTTCTAATCGTCCATCATGAGTGGGATTGAGTTTACAATTTTAGTATAAATGTAACTGCTTCTCGTTTTCATTTGTCAGACTTATAATTTTGAAAGCTACTGATTCGAAATGTTTCAATGTGTATTTTTGATTTTTTAGCTTTCTAAAGTACTTAGCTTTTAGTACTTAGAATTAATAATTGTTCAGTTTCGAAGACTTGCATTTTAAAATGGCCTGGGAAAATGTTTGAACTCTGTAAATTACCAGTAAGTTTTTTCTCCGATTTGAGTGACTTCTGTAAATGGTCAAAATAATAAAATTTGCGTTCAGTAAGAGGAGCTCTTTCTTCTCGTTCTCTACAATTGAAGATGCTCTAATCATAAATGTTGTTATGCTCCATAATCTCTAAATTTATCTATTGACAGTCTTCTCTTTTGAGAGAAAAATATTTTTATTCTGGTGCTTGAAACTGATGATTGGAAACTAACGTCAGCTGTATGTTTGTCACTATAAATTGATTTATGACCTCGCCAACACAATATGCATGGCGCGATAAAAATGTACATAAGTTTTATTCGACCTTCTAACTGCTCTTGACATCCTCAGGTCTTTATTATTTACCCATAAAAAGAGGATCTTTTTTTCAAAACTGCATTTGACCTCCGATGGCCTTTTAAAGTCTTTTATTTTCATTCGCAGTTTTTCCAACAGTTTAATATCCACATCGTATGAAATCGTGTACTGAATTAAATATAAATAATAGTTAAAAATATCAATATTTATTTCAGCATTTTATTTTTTTCTGAAAAAGTAGAGAACAACTCGCAAGCTGTATATTTATCTTTTATATGAATGTAGCGAATTAATACTGTTTCAGTATAATATTTTCTTTATAAGGATTTTCGAAATAACTAGCCAAGGAAAAGTTTCACAATTATGTAATTTACTTAATCATTACTGGAAATGGTCAAAACCAAATCAAGTTTTAAAAAAGACTAGAAATAAAACACGCGCGCTATTTTTGTAATTCATAGTATTGTTTTATTTAAAATAATAGAAAAGTGAGTACAATATTTTTGATAATTGATGACAATTGACGTTTTAACTTCAGAATATATATATATATATTTTTTTTTTAATATATAAACCCTCAAACCCTTGAATTTTCCAAATAAAAAATACTAATTTCCGACGAAAAAATATTAACATGACCTATTATTGTGAAAAATAATAATATTGTAAATATTTGTTTGATGTAATGACTTTTTAATAAAAATACCAATGAGTTCCGACGAAAAACACTAACACAACAAAACGAAAAATGGTTTAGAATTATAAATTTTCTTCGAACTAAAGTGATTTTGTTTTAAAATATCACTTTTTGGTGTAAACCCGTAAAACGCTATCATAACCTAAAATGCTTAAAAATGTGGATCTTCTTTGAAATGTTTTACTTTTATTAAAAATGCCAATTCCGGACAAAAAACACTAAAACATCCTAAAATTTTTACGATTCTAAATTTTCTTCAAATTATAATGATTTTTGTTTAAAAATGCCAATTTTTGGTGTAAACAGGTAACATAATCTAAAATTCTTAAAAGTTGTGAACTTTATTTAAAATATTTTAAACCTAATTTTTGAATTTAAATTAGCAATTTCCGGCGCAAAACACTAGCATAATTAAAAATTTTTTAAAGATTCTAAATCTTGTTCAAGTTCTGATTTTTGTTTTAAATTAACAATTTCTGGCTTAAAACGCTAACATAACCTAAAATTATTGCCGACGAAAAACATTGATATAATCCAAATTTGTTAAAAGATTATAAATTTTGTTTAAAGTATAATGATTTTTGTTTTAAATTACCAATTTTTGGCGAATAAACTAACATAACTACTAAACTAATAACAATTATTTTTCATACATGTAGGGAAATGAACTTTACAACACGAATTCGTTACAAACGATGGCGAATCAATTTGTCTGGACAAAGAAAAATTTGTCTCGTCCAGGCAAATTGATAAACTCACTTAGTTCGACTGACCTTAGACCGAAACTGAATTCGTATCAAAGTCGGAACTTTGTTATAAGCTCTCAGGCAATTTGCGAAAGGTTCGCCTCCAGATTTCAGTACCAACGAGGAACAAAGTTAAAAACCTCACATTTTTATGCAACTTGTTGGATTATTAACAGGTCTTGGACTCCCCACACTATTGTCACTATTTGGCACTTTTTTCATCGATTATACTATTTTTCTACTATTTCGAAAAAAAATGACACTAAAGACACTATTTTCCACAATTGTCTGCTAATATCACTATTTCTTTACTTTCCTTTAAAAAATATTTTTGAACCTCGTCGCTAATTGGTTACAAATTGTCTCAATGGCTGATTAGGGGCTTTCAGAAATGTGTTGAATTTCCAAGCCAAAAATATGAGCTCTTAACAAAGCAACTGAATTTTCAACCAAAACAGTTGAATTTTCAACCTGAAAATACTAATTTTCACCAAAAAATGCAATAGTTGATATTCAAACTAAAAAAGATTTTAATTTTAAATAAAAGACACCTGAATATAATAAAAAGACGAATTTTCAAACATAGAATTGCATTTGCAACCAAATAGTTACATTTTCTACAAAAAAATACGATTTTTCAACAAATTACATAAATGTTCAAGTAAATATTTTGAACAGTGAATGTAATTTCAGTCAAAATTGTATTTGAATAATTTTTAGTTTACATTTTTTATATCAATCTTATATTTTATAACAATTTTTAACCAAAACACTTTAATTTAGTACGAAGTAGTTGAATTTTATACAAAATTGTGGAATTTTCGAGCCAAAATACCAATTTTCTATGAAGCAGTTGTTTAAAAAAAAATTAATAATTATTATTTTAATGAACAATAAATACAGATTTAACCAACAAAGATGAATTTACAATAAAATACTTGAGACTTTAACTAAAACAAATTAGATGTAAAGCAGACAGTTGAATTTTTAACAAAAAAATTGATTTTCTACCAAAGGAGATGAATTTTCAACAAAATACACCAATTTTCGACCAAATAGTTACATTTTTATCAAATTGTTTAATTTTTGAATAATATAGAGACACCTTTTCAAACCAAAAAAATGAGTGTTCAACAAAATTTTTGAATTTTCAATCAAAAAATGTGTTAGTCAAAGAAGATACAAAATTTCAATCAAATTGTTGAATTATCAAGCCAAGAAGATGAATGGTAAAAAAACAGATGAATTTTTAATCCAAAGGTTTGAATTTTTAACAAAATTGTTCGATTTTCAACGAAATAATTCAATTTCGAACCAAATAGTAAAATTTTTAAATAAACAAGATGAATTCTTAACGAAATATTTAATAGTAGACTTTTTTCAACCGAGAAGAATGAACTTTCAGCCAAAAATAGTTGGATTTTCTAATTGATTTTCATTAAGTCAGTTCGCATTTAATGGAAAAATGAGAAAAAGGGGAAGGATTGTGAAGCCTGTGATAAATATATATGAATTTTGATAATTTATAGACTGAAGAATAACATTTTAAAGAAACATTAAGTTCATTTTTAATATTTGCAAAATGTTATGACGCTATTTGAAAACATTTGTGACACTATTTACACTATTTTTGATCCCTAAAGTAAGTTCGAAGCCTGCATTAATTAAACTCCTTTTACTTTTTTTTATTCTACGTGCCATCTTTTTTATAATTGTTTGATTATTTTGCTTGCAGGGATCCTGGATGATGTAAAAAAGGACTTTGATATTACTAATGGCCAAGCGGGTCTTTTGCAAACTGCTTTTATTATAAGTTATATGATTTTTGCGCCCTTGTTCGGATATTTGGGTGATCGTTATAATCGAAAAATTATCATGAGCTTTGGAGTATTTCTTTGGTGTCTCACGACATTTATCGGCTCATATATGAAGGTAAAGATTTTATTTATTCGTTATAGTTTTCCTTCGACTAGTGTTGAATTATGGAATTAAGGATAAACATTTTAAATTGAGGATTTATTATTGCTTATTTGTCCCTAGACTTACGGATGGTTCCTGTTATTTAGAGCGATGGTTGGAGTGGGTGAAGCGAGCTATTCGACGATAGCGCCCACTATAATTAGCGACTTGTTTGTTAAAGATGTTCGCTCTAAAATGCTCGCCCTTTTCTACTTCGCTATACCCGTCGGAAGGTAAGTGACAAAATCATCTTTTCTGAGAAAAAAAAAAAAAAAAAAAAAAAAAAAAAAAAACGAAATATCAATTCAGGTCTATACCTATTTCTGAACTGTCTCTATAATTTGAATGGATTTGAAAGATTTTAGGATATTTTAAATTTTCCAAGGCATTTTAAGATCTTTTAGTTTGAAATATTTTAGGTAGTTTTAAAAGATTGCAAGGAATTTTTTTATCAATTTCAACAATTTGAAGGGATTTTAAATCGAATGAAATATTTCAGGATAGAGAATTTCCGAGACTTTCGGAAGATATGGAACGATTTTATAGGACGTATAAAGTTTTAAGATATTTTAAAACATTTCGTAGGATTTTATAAGGTTTCTGTGGATTTCATTGATTTTACGATATATAAAAGCTTTCCTTGTATTGTAATACATTTTCCAGGATTTCAGGAAATATCATCATAGACTTTCACGGTATTTTATAATATTTTAGTGGATTTTAAAGAACTTATTCGCGAAAGGTAAAGTATTTTGTAGGATTTCGAAGGACTTGAAATATTTGAGAAAATCTTGAAAGATTCCAATGAATTTTTTATTTATTTCAATAATTTGGAGGGATTTTAAAGAGTTTGAAATATTCAGGGTAAATATTTTCCTACAATTTCGGAAGATATGGAACGATTTTAGTTTTTACACTACCTATAAAGTTTTAAGATATTTGAAAACATTTCACGGAATTTCATAAGGCTTCCGAGGACTTCATTGATTGTAAAGTTTTTTTAAAACTCATATGGTATTTTAATATATTTTTTTTTAAATTCACTTTCAGGGTTTCAGGAAGTATCAACAGATTTCATAGAATTTCATGGGATCTCATAATATTTCAGTGGATTTTAAATAATTCATTCAAGAAAAGTGATTTATTCTGAATTCTGAATATTTTAGGTTATTGTATTAGATTGTAAAGAAATTTCTAATTGATTTCAGTAATTTAATGGGATTTCAAAGGATTTGAAATATTTGAGGGCATTGTAAAAGATTCTCAGTTGTTTTCAAGGGATTTAAAAAGTTTCAAGGGTCAGAAATATTTATTTATTTCAATATTTTGAAGGGATTTCAAAGACTTTGAAATATTTTAGGGCATTTAAAAAGATTTCAAGACATTTCCTGTGACTTAAATAATACCAATTGATTTCTAAGGGTTTCAATAATTTGAGGGATTTTAATATTTCAATGGATTTCAAGTAATTTATTCGCACGAAGTGAGGGATTTCGTACGGTTTCAAAGATTTGAAGAAATTTTCAAATATTGTTCGCAATTAATTTGGAATTCGCCCTGAATTCTTCTAAACTCACTCAATTTTTCTTAAATCGATAGCTTTTTAAAAAGTTTAATGCCCTTTTAATTTTTCTAAACTCTTCATAAACTTGGCAATTCAATTAATTTGTTCATATTTTTTTATTGTTTTCTATTCACTTGATTGCTTTTTCAAATTCAGCTTGATTTTTTATAAATTTCTCCGAATTCTTCTCATTTCCCTTAAATTCCACTAAATTCAATAAAATTTTACTGAAATCAATGAACATTTTTTTCACTTATTTCAATTATTTCCAATTCATTGTAATTCCTTTGCATTGGTTTGTAGTAATTAGTCACTTTTTTGGCTATAAATTAGTAGGGTTTCAAAGATTTGAAGAGATTATAAATTATTTTTTGGAATTCACCCTGAATTCTTTTAAATTCTTTGTAATGCTCTTGTATTTTTTTAAGTCACTCGAATTTTCTAAATTAACTCAATTAAACTTCAGTCCGTGGATTTTTTTGAAATTTTAAAAGTTTTTATTTAATTGATCCCGAAGTATATTAATAAAGTAAGTATATTAATTGATCACTCAGAATTCTTAGATATTTCATCAAATCCTTTTGAATTCCATTGCACTTTTCTAAGCTTATTTCAAAGTTTCTGAATTCAATGAAGTTTTTTCATATCTTTAAATTGTTTTCAATTCATTTGAATTTTTGTTAATTCAACTTGAATTTTTATAAATGTCATCAAATTCTTCTCCTTTACCTTAAATTCCTATAATTTCATTCCAATTTTACGGAAATTAATTACATTTTTTTACTTAAAAAATTTTTCCTATTCATTTGAATTCTTTTGAATTTAACTTGATTTTTTTGGAAATTTTATTAATGTATCCTGAACATGTAACCCTTTGAGTGCGAAAAAAGTACCCTATGAGCGTGACAAAAAGTACCCTTTGGTCCTTATATTTGATCCCATAGGCACTGTGAGGCCTAGTTTTGGTATAATTTAAAACATTCGCTTTATATTTAATTATTGCAAAATAATATTAAATCTAAAGTAGTTTTAAAAACTGTTTTTTAAAGCATGACACTGTTTTTCATAATTTGGAGCAATTATTATCTGGTAGATACTAATAAAAGTCTGCTAAGTTTTTTTTTCATCGAAATATTCTAAATAACTAAGAATGATATTTTCGAAGGGTTCACAACTCAACCGATGGTTAGTAATTTCAGCGAAGGTGTGCACCTGACTTCACGAGTTGTTAACCCCTCGGATATTTTGTTAGTTACTATGTAGCGAAAAAATATACCAGACATTAATTGTAAAACTAATAAGGGTTAATTTTTGAATGGATGTGGCGAATTGATAAAATTAAAAAAATGTATTTTTCTATAGAAGTATCGAATCAGTGGAAAAATTCACACATTTTCGTTCACGTAGCGAATAAGAACAATTTAGAAATCACGCGTCTCGTACGAAAAAAAAGTCAGAAGCAAATTTTAAGATTTAATTTAGGCAAACAATGTTGTTATTAAGCATTTTATTGTACCTTGTTACTTTTTTCCAAAAATTTAATTTGTTTATTTTTAATGCATTTTTTTATGATTAAACTAAAAACTACGCATCTTATCAAAAAGTAATTTATAAAAAATTTGTCGATCTTTTTTTGATGAACAACTTTCGTCTATTCATTTTTTTTCGTACCTTGTGCCGTTTTTCCCGAAATTAATTTCTTTATTTTTAAAGTATTTTTTACGTTTAAAACAAAAACTACACGCCCCATAAAAAAAATTTTGAAGACATATTTGTAGATCTCTTTTGGGTGAAAAACTTTTGTCTATTAATTTTTGTCGAATCTTGTGTTGGGTTTCGAAAAACTTAATTTAAAAAGTTTAAAATGTTAATTTTGACTATTAAAATAAAAACTACGCACCCCATTAAGAAATGATTCACAACAAATTTGTAGATCTTTTTTGGATGAGAAATTTTAGTTTTTTTTCGTATCTTGCATGTTTTCAGCGAAAAATTGAATTTTTTATTTTTAATATCATTTTTGTTGATTAAAACGAAAAATGTGTCTTATCAAAAAAATGGTATTAACAAAATTTGTTTGTCTTTTCAAGGTGAACAATTTTGCTTCATATCACTGTTTTCATATCTCATATAGTTCTCCTAGAAAATGGAATTTTTTGTTTCTTAAAAAGCATTTTCAATTTGTTCTTTCTGTTTATGCCTTAAAAACATGTGCCAAAGCTCAATCCAATCTGATCAATCTTTCGAAAGTTATCGGGCCTACAGACTACAGACAGACACGTTGGATGAAAATTTGATAATTTGCTGGAAACCGACGAAGGCAAATTTTACATAACACTAATACCTCCGCATTAGGATGAGAATTGAAAATTATGAAGCATCTGATCTGTAAATTATAAGATCATCTCAATATAAAATAGAAATAGAACCGAACTATTAATAAATAATAAAAATAAAAATTTCAGAAATTTCCAATTGAAAATTGGACGAAAAGCCAGAAATTTCAGAAAAAATCGCATCTTTCTAGCATTATTAAAATATAATATTAATAATAGTAATAAAAAATTGTTTAAACAAATAATTTACTTGACTCTAGTCAATTATTTAACTTATCTTAATTGAACATTTAACTAGAAGTGATTTTTTTTAAACTGCAATTTTGTAGCATTTTTCTAAGAGAATATCATTAACATTAATAATAAATTGTTTAAACGATCACTTCTGTTAATATTGATAAACTATCACTTTCCTCTAATTGAAAATTGGACAACAAGTGGGAAATTGTTGAAAAAACCGCATCTTTCTAACTCCATTCTATGAGAAAATTGCTGAAAACAATAATAAAATTATCAGTATGAAGTGGTCTTTCATGTGCCAGAAACAATGTTTATTTAAAAAAGTCATAATTAGCGCGAAAAACTCGCAAAACCCATTTTGTCATTTACACCTTTGGGACCCTATAAAACAGATTTATGATGTTGATATTTAAAAAGTGATTTTTTTAAAACAAAAAAATGGATTTATTTTTGTGTGGATTCGAATAAATTTCTGGGGTTTCCCCATAAAAATTCAAACAAAAAAATGTCCAATGCATTTTTGGACCACCCTATTGTGCATGCATGTTCTCATATTTTCTTCAGTTTTTGTGCAGTTTCGTGTGAGCTTTGTCATGATGAACAGTGACCGTACGTTATAAAAAGTGATTTAAAGTATTTTAAAACGTGAAAAAATGCCGTCGCCAAATTCGTGCTGTAACCTCTTGCAAAAACCAAAACACAGACGAGTACGGACAAAGCTCTTTTTCATTTCTGCGAAATACGATGCGAAATTTACTCCATTTGTTGGAAAATACATCTGCGCGTCATGTAAATCAAGGATGTACAAGTACCAGTGATCCGGTGCGCTTAGAAGTTAAAAAGCAAGTGATTCCGAATCAACTGACGAGGAAGATGATATTTCGCGAGACAGCTCTTTTGTTCCTCAACATGAAATTGAAAAAGAAAAAATCAGCTCGAGCTAAAAAAATTACGATTGACTGAACGATATGCAACTCTTGCAATTGAGTATGCAATTCTTGAATAAACAATATTAAAATGATCGCTTTGTTTTACGTTTGAAAAATATTTGCACCTCCTTATGATGAAAAATCACGAAAATAATATGGGTATTTCGAGTCGCAGGATAACTGAGGGCGCGTGCGTCTGAACGTGCTCGACCAGGGCTGGAGGTCGGTGCGCGGTAAAAAAAATCAATAACTTTTGAACTACTGTAAAGTACAAACTTTTTTTTCACCAAAATTTCCGGCAGAGATTGTAGAATATATTGGAAAGTGAAAGAATTCTTTCACAGGCGGAGAAGTGTAATTAATTTTCAATTGTTTAAAACAAACAATTATTTAAACAATAAAAAAATGTTTTTTACAACCGAACAATTTTTTAACGTAAAGTATACTTCGTAACAAAAATGTTCATAACTCAATTATTGAATTTCGATGAACCGTTCGCGAGTAATCAATTTAAAACAAAAAAAAATGATCAAGAACTTAGATTTTTAATAACTTAAAAAAAAAAAAAAATTAGTTGAAAAAATATTTTAGAAGAGTTATTTTGATATAAAAATGAATGAAAAACTATAAATTGATTGAAAATAGAAGTATCGATTTAAATGTGGCACACTTGAGATAGTTTGACTAAATTACTAATTTTCATTTATTCAAGCATTTGAAAAAAATATTTCAACGCTTTGATGTACAACTTCAAATCGAAACAATGCACTTATTATGAAAAACGCTTATTTGCTTTTTCCACAAAATGTAGCCAAGAATCTACTAGACTGTTTTTATGGCTTTCGTGTATATTATCATAGCGCACCATCTTAGCGAAACATTCAATAATATCTCTCTCTCTCTTTCCTGGAAATAATTCGCCTCATTAAATATAGCGAAGTACTGAATTTAAATGAAACCCTTAAAGTCTTATTGTCTTTTTTAATAGCGAACAAATCAATGTTAATTACAGTTTGTACAATCATTTCCTGATTATAGTAGCGAAATAATAAACTTGTCTAAAAGTAGCGAAATAAAAAAATAACATTTTTTCAGTGGTCTCGGGTACATAGCTGGTGGAGAAACTGCAAGAGCGACCGGCTCATGGCAATGGGGATTGCGAATAACTCCCGCTTTGGGAATCTTAGCAATAATCCTAATTCTTCTGCTAGTTCGAGATCCAATCAGAGGCGAGAAAGAGGGTGGAGCTAACATTGCCAGTACTTCCTGGGGCGAAGATGTCAGAGCTCTGATGAAAAAGTAAATATATTTCAAATTTATCAAATAATACAAATATTTATAATATATATATATTTCAATTGGATTTTTAATCACAATTTCCTTTCGCTACAGTCAAAGCTTCATGCTTTCTACAGCCGGCTTTACGTGCGTCTCGTTCGTTACTGGTGCGCTAGCGTGGTGGGGACCGACATTTTTGAAATTAGGATTGAAACTGCAGGTGGGAGATGACGTCGATGAAAATGAGTAAGTCAATTCAAATTTCTTTATGAGAGGATAGCCCATTGCACTGGGAAAGCGAGAAAACCCGGAAATTCATTAAATTTTGAGTATATAAATATTCACAATCACTGCATATGCCACTAACTTATAATCTCCGACGGTTGCGCATTTTTAAAAGAGTTCAATTTGAAAATCTTGAGTTTCAAAAGTTCAATTTGTAACATTTTCAATGATGAAATCATGCATTTTACAGTGCCCAAGTTCTGCTCTTCTTTACTTTTAACACTTATCTTATTCTCGTTTTAATTTCTAATCGTTCATTTCCAAATGAAAAAAAAATTAATGCAGTTTTTAAGGTTTAAACAATTACAAATTAAATAGTAAACGTCCGAGGAAATTATTTAGCACGTTTTTACACGTTCGCCAAATTTTCGATCTCTTCAGCCAAATTTGTGTACAATTTTTTAAAAAGAATTTTTATGAATATTTTTATTTTTACGATGTATAAAGTTATTTATCTCTAAATTGTGCACGCGCGTCCGTTTTGCGTAGATTCGCAAAAAAATAGATGTTTCGAAGTGCGCGAGCGTCACTTTGCGCTGCAATACGCCATCTATTTTTTCAATGCGGCCAAAATGTGAACTTGCGAAACTAGGTAGAATTTTTATGTCGCATTTTAATTTGTGCTTAAAAACAATTTTTGTATTGTTTTGTTAGCTTAAAACGATTAGTGAATGAAAACAATGAATATTTATCGGGAATTAAGTGTTACATGTGGAATTTTCATCGTATACAGTAAAAAAAAAACACGTTTGATGTTAAAACTGTTTTTGTCAAACAAAACAAAAATTATTATTTTAATATGTTATATATGTTTCAACACATTATAAGCTTTAATTAATTTACGTTGATATACAAATTGGCTTAAAATAAATTTGCATCAATTCTTACATGAAATATTTACCATCTAAAAAATTCTAACCTAAAACTTGGGTTAGAATTCGTATTTACTTTCTGATCGTCTATAATTCATATTTTTGCATATTTTGAATCAAATTTTTTGCTATATGCACAAATTCAAGTTCATTATAGCTTAAGTATGTGGACACTTACATGATATAGTAAAATAATTGATTTCTTGGCAAAACCAGTTTTAACAGGTAATGTGTTTTTTACTGAATACGATGAAAATTCCATATGCAACCCTTAGTTTCCAATCAATCTTTATTTTTTGTATTCACTAATTGTCTTAAACTTGTAAAAACTATGCTAAAATTGTTCTTAAGGCCAAATTATAATGCAACTTGAAATTGCTACCTGGTTTTGCGAGTTTGCGACACTAGCGCACCCAAGACTTCAGATCCCAATATTGAAGCGCTTTGCACATCATTTAGAAGCATGGAAGTTCTTGCGAAAAACTTGTTCTGTTTCAATTCAAAAGCCTTAATAGTTCAACATTTATAAATTTCCAATTCTAATGAAGTTTTCAAAATGAAACAATTCAAAATTCAAGCGTTTAAAGTTGTATAGTTTGAAATTGAACTATTTCAAATTGAGAGCGCCAGTACAAATTTAAAAACTTTTTAAATTGACAATTATTCATTCAAATAATTCAAATTAAAATAATAATTTAACTATGAAGGATGCCAGTATAAAAACATTTTAAGCTCACAATTTTTATTTAAAAAGTTTTCAATTTTTAACAATGTTTAGAATCTTTCCACTTTGAATGTTCGGAATTTATAATGATGTAAGTTTGAACGTTTTTGGGAAAAGCTAAATTGTCAAGATATACAATTGAAAATTCTTTGATTTATTTTAGAATTATTTTTTAAATATATTTTTGTCATCGTAAATCTTATAATTTTTTATCTTATAAATGCTTATCTTATACATTCTTTCCTTGTCAATTCTTAGTTTATAAAGTATCTCCAATTACTTTGAATGTCACTTGCCTCAAGTTATAAATTCTTCAGCTTTTTATGCTTGGATTTGAAAATGTTAGTTTTTAGGTCTCTAATTTTATTATTGTTTAATCAGATTCAATTGGATCATTTTAATAAGATTTGAGTGACCACCCTGATTATAAAATATTTTCTTCGCTAAAATTGTAGATGTGAATTTGAGCAAAAATGAATATTATGAATTGGCTTATTCGCTAGTGTTTCGTACAAGTTCGGACTGACTGCAATGGTCGCTGGACTGATCGGCGTGCCTTTTGGATCGATATTAGCGCAAAGATTGAGGGTCTGCTACTCTCAAGCAGATCCGATCATTTGCGCAGTTGGCCTTCTTATCAGCGCTCCACTGATTTTCTTTGGGGCTGTCTTAGCTGGAATTAATTCGACTGGATGTTATTTGTTAATATTCTTCGGACAAGTTGCTATTAATATCAACTGGTCGATCGTTGCCGATATGCTCTTGGTGAGTAATATTCTTTTATTTACAAATTTTATCTTTAAAAACGTAATTCAATGTAAGTGTCTCGCTAATTTTAAGTATCGCTTGTTTTAAGTCCCGCAAACACGGTATTGCGTCATGCTAAAATACACGGTATTTTAGCATGACATCGTGGGAATGTAGACAACTCTTTCGAGAAAATATTTGACGACCATGCAATGTCACGGAATAAAATAAAGTAGCCAAAATTTCAGGTTAATATATCAGATCGGGTACTCTAACTTCGAATTTCGGATAGTTGATTGTATTTCGTGAAACTGAAAAGTCTTCAACCGATAAAAGCATGAAACGGAATTGCGCAAATGCATTCTACACTTGAAAAATATTACTATTCAGACTTTATAACTTACTTTTACGATTAGAATATTTTTTCCAAAAGGGCGTATGCAGTTGCAGTCCCATTTCAAGAACTGTGCTAACCTTCCTGACATTTCCATCTATTCTAGCATGACCGTGATTCCGTGAAATATTTGAGTCATTTTTTGATTATATTATATTGATTTATAGCTGGAAAATTGTTCTATTTCAAGGAACTTTTATATTTGTCACGTCGTACGCCAAAAAAAAAAAAAACACTGACATGCATGCAGTGATGCTAACGGACCGCGACTTTTTCAATTGCGCATGTGCCGAAAAGCGCGGGTCTATTCAAAATTACAAAGTATAAACTTGTAATATTACATTAATAATAAATTATTTAAAGAAATTAGCTATTTCTTAGATTCAATTTAATTAATTTTTCTAAAGTAAAAATTTGATTAAAATTTGTATCTGTATTATTATTGATAGTATTTATTGACTTCAAAATAGTCCTGTGCTTTTCGGCACATGCGCAGTTGAAAAAGTTGCTTACAGTGCGCGCATCGATGCAAGGCCGGTGCAGCCAAAGAACGTCGTTTGAGAAAAATAACCTGAAGGTCGCGGTAGAGGTGGGGGCTCCTCCAGCCTTAAAAATAGCCAATGTTTACGTTTCGCGGCCCTTAAAACAAGCGAGACTTCACTGTATATAGAAAATTTCGATTTACTCATATGAGTCGAGATTGATGTCTTATTTTTTTATAGTACGTCGTAATTCCTACGAGAAGATCGACAGCGGAAGCGTTTCAAATTCTTATAGCTCACGCACTCGGTGATGCAGGGAGTCCCTATCTTATTGGTGTCGTAAGTGGAAAATTATTTTTATCTTTTTTTAGTTTTTTTTTTTAATTTCTATATTACCAATGTCATATTTATCCGATTCCCACTTTACTGACATTTTTAGGATTTCGCAGGAAACCCTTATAATCTCTTGCCAGCGTATGTTCGTCTTTTTCCTCACCTGAAAAAAAAAACTATTTTAGCTATGATCCTCAAACTTTATATTCGTCCCATAAAGTGACCACTGCGAATCGTAGAAAAATACTGAGAACATTGGAAAAAATCTGCTTCCTATTTAAATGTCAAATTTCAGGCAAATAATGATTTGGGAATAGCTCAAATTGAAGCTGTGGGCATATATAATTCAGATAAAAAATATAATTGATTACATTAGAGTTTTTTATCAGTGATTTTTAAATATGCGACATAAGAGAAATGAAGAAAATACAGTCCGTTTTTTTATCTTTTGTTATTAATAATTGATCTGCTAAAAGTTGATTAAGAAAATCCTTTGTTTTTACTAGTTGGCGGTAAAAAATATAAATGGTAGCTTTATTGTTATCCTTGTTACGGCTAAAACAATATTTAATGTATTATCTTGTAGTTTTTTTAGATTACAGGGTGCACAGTCTTCCCCTTTTTTTCTTAGTTTCTCCTTTTTTCTTGAAACTCCCCTTTTATCCTCTCTTCTCAAAAAAACTTCCTTTTCCCCTTTTCTCTTTAAATATACGATATTTGAAAATACAATATTTGAATTACGCAGAAAATTCTTTGAAATTAGTAAGTTTCCCCATTATTGAATAATAGTTATAGCAATTATAGAACTTAAATTAATTAGTTATGAATAAATGAGGTGCATACATTAAAAATAAATATTCTTTAAAAAAAGTTTGAGCTGAAAAATTTTAAAGCATGTTGAAAATGTGAAAACTGGAGATAGAAGTCGTTATCCAATATAAAATTGGAACAGTTTCAAAATATATAGTGCTTTTTAAATAAGTATTAGAGAGTGAGTTGTTTTTAGTTGAAATGTACAAAACTTAAATACCTAATTAAAAAATGGAATATTCCAAATTCGTCAACTGCAATTTTAAGTGATCTAACTTGAGCAATTTTTTATTTCGGCTTGAGAGCACTGAAGAGCAGGGCAGAGTGAAAATGCTAAAGTAAATCAAATCGTTTGGGTTGAGGGAAATAAAACGTGTGGGTTTGCATTCGACAGAAGTGGAAAAAAAATTGAAATCAGTAAAACTTAACGATTTCAAATTCAAAATATTTCATATTGGTTCAAAGATGATGACGAATTTGTTATATTTACAGCTTTTACTAGTGAATAATAACAAATTACGAAATTGAAAAATAAATTTTTTCTCAATAACAATTTTGTTTGAAAATGTGTAAAAACGTGTTTTTTTGATTGATTATTATGCATACATTTAAAAAAAAAGTTGCTATGTTAGGTGGCTCGAAGTATACACACTTTTGTGCAGGAAAGAAAAATTCTAAAAACCTAACCGTTAAAAAAAATTATTAATTCGAAAAATAAAAACTTGTACAGAATATTGCTCGACAAAAGTAATCCTTCTTCCTCTATCAAAATTCTATAAGATCAACAGTTGACATGTTAAAACCCAAAAAGGCAAACTCAAAATACATACAAGACCCACAAATAATGAAATTTCGAAAAACCAAAACTTTTGCTGAATTGTGTTTGACCCTCGAAAGATTACTTTTGTCGAGCACAATGAAGCAAAGGTTTGGATTTTTCGAAATGATGATTTTTTAACGGGTAGCTTTTTGGAAATTTTTTTCCTGCACAAAATTGTGTATACTTCAAGCTACCTAGCTAAAATAAATAAATTTGCGGATCTAACTTCCAGGCCATCAAAAAATACCAAAATAATTCAAAATTTTTTACATTAAGTGATTTTTTTCAACGTTTCGGTTTTTCTTTTTTTGTTTTCAAATCAAATGTCAAAACGCAACAGTTTAAAAAGAATTCTACTATAACGAGGTAAATGTGAATCGATCAAAGATACCTTTAATGTCAAATATTATTAGATTTGAATTATTTTAGTGCATTTCACTAATTTTTTATTAATTTTAATATTTAACAGTTGATTAATTTGAAATATTAGATTAGTAGAAATTAAACATTTCTATAATTCACATTAAAATTATGTGTCAAATTTTGTTTCATTAATAAATTAAATGTTT
Organism: Andricus quercusramuli; assembly: GCA_932178445.1. Lineage (NCBI taxonomy): Eukaryota > Metazoa > Arthropoda > Insecta > Hymenoptera > Cynipidae > Andricus > Andricus quercusramuli. The sequence goes on from CAKNXH010000194.1 coordinate 97,765, forward strand.
ATTAATAATTTTTGACTTAAAATGGTAATTTTTCGAGCTCCATCTCATTTCCAGCTCGAAAAATTATCAATGATTACTGTTTTTAGCAACTTGATAACTACTTGTTCGAAATATACGTTATTACGAACACAAAATACTATAGTGTATGTGGTTTTTTATCACAACGATAAAAGAATTAGTTATGAACGTAATTTTTTTAGATTTTTAATTTTTTGTGGGAAAATATGAAACTTTTTGGGTCTCTCCCGAATGACATTTTACTTTTGGACTAAATTTGGACTGATTCATAAGTCATTAAAGTGAACAATTACCAATAACAATTTTATAACAGTGGTTAAAAAATATGAAAAGTTGACAAACTTTGATTATTTAGACCCCTATGCTAGACGATTTTCATTTAGTCCAATTTAATTGAATGAAAAAGAAGAAATATGATAATCTTTTAGAATATATGCCTACGTCTACAAAATCCTTACTTAAGATCGCTTGTCGGCTTTTTATCGGACTGTTTTTTTCTTTGGGAACAACTCACGTCCACACGAAATTTGAGTTGAAAACTTGGGAAATTAAATACGAGTCTCGAAGGAACGTTTTTTTGGTCCTAAATTTTGAGAATTACAGACAAAATTATTTTTCAAAACCATTTTTTTCGCAATTTCAAAATATTAGGACCAAAAAACGTTCCTTAGTACCCTTTCTTCAATTTCCTAAATTTTCATTTCGATATCTTATTTCGTATTAACGTGAGCTGTTAAAAAAAATGTCGGTAAGGTAGAAATTGGGTAAGCATAGCATGGCCTTAATTGCTTATACATTCAGGCGCTTTTAAATGTGTAATTGCGTGTATTCTATAAAATTGTTTCTTTTTTTAGTTTAATTCGGCACACGAAATGAGATTTCAAGCTGAAAATTCGAGAAAGTAAAGAAAAGGGACTAAGGAAAGTTTCCGTAAAATTGTTGTGTGTATTTTATTAGTTCATAAACTTTCCTTAGTCCCTTTTATTTTTACACCTACAAATAATAATTTTTCAATTTTTTGTAATTTTGTTCTGTTTTTTCCTCCAAACTTTGAGCTCGATATCTCATTTCATGTGGAATTGGTATGGTCAAAGAAATGCCTGTAATGCCTGATCAATTATTTTTCCCGAATTTTAAGAGTTCTCTTTTTCTGTATTAGGTTACATATATTTTACTTCTTAGCTTTTCATTAACAGTAAAAGGAAAACTGTACAATGTCTCATTCCATATTTCTCGTCGGAAAATTTCAGTATAGCTTTGCTTGCGATAATCCTAGGCGTTTTTGTGATGAGATTCCGTGTCATTAACTTATTGAAATTTATCTTTGTTTAACTTGTTTAATTTATAACTTGATCTTCTCGAAACGCCGAAGTTTCCTGAAGTCAATGTGAATTTGCTGTTTGCGAAAGTGCCCAATATTTTTCCTTTCGCAAAAGAAATTTTGTTGCTTATTTTAATTATGTAAATTTTTTCATTTTTTACTGTAAAAAGATTAATTGTTTTATAGAATTTTTTTCGTCCGATGAGTTGATTTTTGAACTCAAAGTCTTTAATTTGAAGGTATTTGAATATAAATTATTTTTTATTTTGACTCTTTTTATACCTTTTGGATTTAAATGCTCATACATTCTGAAGCTTTTAATGTCTAGCGATTACAATTTCATAAATTCTGATAGATTTTAATTTGTGAATTTAATGTAAATTGAAAATAATTTAAAGAAATTGAAGCGTATTTAATTGACTGTAAATTAATTAATTTCACTGAATTAAAATTAAGTTAAAATAACTTCAACTACATTGAAGTTGAATTAACAAGAAAGATTTAAGTGAATTTTAAATTGCTTCAAATTAGTTCAAGTGTAACCTAGTTAATTAAAAATAAACTATTCAAATCAAGTGAATTAAATATGAATTCAACTGATTTTATCAAATTCAATGAATTCAATCAAATTCTGATATCGATGTAAACTACAATAATTCAACTTGAAGGAATTCACCTGAATTCAAGGAAACTGACTTTAATTGTAATGCATTTGTAAATTTAAGTGATTTCAAGTAAGTTTAAATAAATTTTAATGTACTCAAGGAAAGTATTATTTTGAAGTTTTTGAATATGCAGGGTGTCTGCCCTATCTGGAAACCTGGGATTGTCATAAAATTGTTAGATACCTGGAAATCCCTGGAAATTTGAGGGAATTGAAGTATTTGGTTGAATTTTTTTTTTTTTTAAATTAATTTTTCAACTGAAAATTTAACTATGCCAGTTGAGTATTCCATCATATTAGATAGACATTTATCACTTTGGTTGAAATTTCTTTTTTTAACTCAAAATTTAACTATTCAATTTTTGATTGAAAAATTATCTTTTTTAGTTGAAAACTCGTCTTCTTGGTATACATTAATCTTCTTGGTCGAAAATTCATTTTTATTGTTGAAAATTTAATTTTTCTAGTTAATGATCCATCGTTTTAGTTGAAAATGCATGCTTTTTTTTTTAATTCGACTTTTCCATTTGAAGACTCATCATTTTAGTTAAAAATTCATCAGTTTGGTTGAAAAATGATCTTTTTTAGTTCAAATTTCAACTTTTTGGCTGAAAATTTAAGTATGCTAGTAAAATATTCATCATTTATTTGAAAATTCACGACTTTGCCTGAAATTGTATTATCTATTTTTTTGAAAATTAATTTTTTGTTGGTTGAAAATTACTTTTTTTTTTAAAGTAAAAATGTAACTCTTTCGTTGAACACTAATTTTTTTAACTGAAAATGTAAATATTCAATTTTTGGTTGACAATTCAATTATTTTATTAAAAATTCATCTATCTTGTCGAAAAAGTATATTACTCGTAAAGTTATGAATTTAAAGCGGTTTCAATTGAATTTAATATAGTAACCACATTAATTTGATCCAAATATGCACTGAATTTCATGTATAAGATCAAATAAAGTTTTTTTGAATTATTATTCAAATTCAGGGTCTTTAGAGCCAAATTCACGAAATTTATTAATGATTTTTCTAGTGTTATATAATTATTTAATTAATCGATAGTGCTAATACTTACAAAAATATCTTCTAATATAATTTTTCAAAACGTTTATAAATTAAACATATTAGTTGAATCCCTAGAAACTGAAAAAACATGATTTATAATAAACTTGCGAAATTGTATACATATTCGAGTACATATTCAGAGTCAATTGTTTTAAAAATGCGGAGTATTTCAATGGCTCCGCACAATGAAAAATTGTGCCTGAAAAACTTGAGATACCTGGAAAAACCCGGAATTGTTGTGAAATTTTTTTGCCAGGCTTTGAGTAGACACCGTGATCTTTGAATCTGAAATTATCTAATTGGGAGATTTTGCGTTTTATGATTGTTAAGCTTTTAAGGCTTCCAATTTCAAATTGATAAGGTAAAAATAATAATGAGGATAAGGGTAACCTCATTAAGTTTACCCAACAAACGAAGGGGGAGGTCGCTGAGATGGTGTCAGGACCGCGGGGTTGACGGCCTCCGATCCTACAGAGTATCGCGAGGAACGTCCTAAATGCTGGAGCCACCTTGACCTCCGATCCTACGGAGAGGATCGAGAGGGACGTGTTAGGTCAGTCCCAGCCAGGACAAAGGAGCTTCGCCGGTGAAGGGCGAGTGCTGTCACAATCAGAGCCTCCGATCCTACGGAGAGGATCGTGAGAGTAGACTTGGCAGAGAGATTCGAAAAGGCAAGCGGCCCTCCGATCCTACAGGGAGAATCGTGAGGGAGAGAGGGTTGTCACGCCTCGTTAGTCGGCACCCCGATCCTACAGGGAGGATCGTGAGTGGAGTTGAGTTTAATGTAATTCCATATTCTCCGATCCTACGATGAGGATCGCGAGAAGAAACCAGATTCAATTAAATCTGATCGTTCTCCGATCCTACGATGAGTATCGTGAGAAG
>CAKNXH010000194.1:101731-122002 GCA_932178445.1 Andricus quercusramuli
CCGAGACCACCATTGTTTCGAACATTGGTGGTTTTGTTGTGTAACAAAATCAAATTGAAAAAGCTTCAATATTTATTTTTAAATTATCTAATTTTTAGAGTATCATAATTTTGTAGACTTTACTTTAAAATTACACAATTTTAACATTCTTTAATTCCTAGTGTTTTTAATGGTAGATTACTGAACTTAAAATTGCACAATGTTGAATATTTCAATTTAAATTACTGTCCACATTTTAAGGCTTGAAATCAGAATGATTCGACTGATGCTTCTAATTTGAAATCTTGACTATCGTGGAGGCTTTCAAATTGTAATCAACTTATTTTAACAGATCTCCGAGTACGTTAAATCATCGATGTCGGCACAAGCGACACCTGGAGATGCCACGAGCGACTTAATCGAATTTCGCAGTCTTCAGTATTCTCTCTTCCTCACGATTTTTGTCGAAGTGATTGGAAGTCTCTTCTTTTTCCTCACAGCTTTGCACATCCAGAAGGACAAAGCTGTAGTTGATTTCGCCATAGCCGGTAAGTAAAAAAAAAAAACCAATAGCTATTTGCTACTTTTGTATGTTTTTCTCCACTTTAGCCAAATAATATTTGCCTGAATGCGCAAGTCATATTTATTAATTCATTCTAATTTCTAGTTTAGTCATCTCATTCCGTAAATAGCCATTTTTGAAGTGTTAACAACATTTTCTTATCGTATTTTTCTTTAAATGGAATTTTCATTGATTCTGTGTAATTTAAAAAACGTATTTTCTTTACTTTTAATTTCTACACTGGTTGATTTCAAAAATAGGTTTTTTTTCCATTTCCTTTTTTTGGCACAGTTCACGAATTGATCTCAGGTTTGCCGTTAAAGCCAAAACTTGGAAACTAGCGCCAGGTATATTAAATATATGTGATGTAAATATCAACCTGTAAATATTTTCTTCATAATACGAACATTCAGTTAATAAAATGAATATTTAGAAAAAATGGATTTTATTGTAATAATTTTTAAATAGTGTAAAAGCTTTCTTTGATAGAAGAATATTACCACTTTTTAAAAGAAACAATATTTGTTTACATGTGATTTAAATTTAATTGTTGGATTTTAAAATTTTATTTTCAACCTTTAGTATAAAAGGAGGTCGAATTTCTTTTTATCGAGTACAACATGCACTCATGACAATAATATGAAATACGCCAGCGACTGACGAGCGGCCGCCTGCGCGGAATACTAAATATGAAGCTTGACAATTCAGAATTTATCATTCGTCAGAATATCATGGATAGGAATTTTTAATATTAAAAATAACTTTTAACCAATTTCGCCTCTGCTTGGATTGGACAAAATTTTGCTTCCATTTTAACACGCTTTTTCAACCATCACGAGAATATGGACAGACAATATTACTGAATTTTCAATTTTGGAAATTTTTATTTTAACGCATTTTTCGTATTTGTGGGATTGTTAAATTTACAATAATATATATTTCATAATAATTTATTCAAGTGTTCCACATAATTTAAAGTCGATCAAGTTAAGTTTTCAATTTGAAATTTATCTTTCAATTTAACATTGTGTGTTTTTATTAAAAATATTTCATGATTTTAAATTTGATCTTTTCTGAAAACGTTTAAATAAAAATCGAGTCCTTTAAATTATAAAGTATTTCTTTTTGTAAAAATGTAGGTAAAAGTGTTCAAATTGGGGGAATGTCAATTTTACCCAGTTTCAAACTCACCAATACTATTTTTGAATAACTTACGTTTTGTTAGAATTACAACAAAAATTATATTTAAAAAGAAAAAAAATTCCATTCAAAAAAATTAGTTTTAAAATTGATCAATCTTGAACGCACTGAAATTATAATGATTTTTAATTAACAGCTGATATGTCATTTTAATGGGCTTAGGATTGCAATTGTTAAATTTCTTAAGAATAAGGAGTGAAACATTTTTATTTTCAAACGTTTTCAATTTTTAATTGTTCCATTCTGAAACCTTCAATTTCCAATTTCCAAATATTAATTTTTTTAAGAATTGTTTAATATTAAAATTTCATGGATCCCATTCAAAAAGTCAATTGGTTGATTTTAAACACTGGGAGTTTTAATTTTGTCGATCTTGAACGTTCTTAATTTTAAACTTCACACTTGTAAGAGTTAAATTTATAAATTTTGAAGTTTTTCAAATTTCAATGTTTTATTTTTAAATTGTTTAAGTTCAAAAGTTTTCAATTGTTTATATTCCTTTATACATTTTTCGATTTAAAAGGGATCGTGTTTTAAATTCTAGAATTTGAAACACAGATTAAAATTAAAAATCAATTTATTTCGAACGTATTAAAATAGAAATGGTTTAACCTTGAACACATTTCACATAACGTGTCACGAATCCACTTTAAAACTAAAATGTATTATTGTAAGGTGTAAAATTTACAATTTGGAACATTTGTAATTTTTAATAATGTGTTTAAAAGTTCAATTGGAAAATTTGTACTTAATAGAAGTTATGCAATTTTAAAGGGGATCTTCAAATATTTGAAATTTGTACACTTATTATTAATCATTATTAAACAATTGTACTTGTTTAGTTTTGGTATTTCTTAAATCTATACAATAATTTTTTATATCTAAAAGTTGACACTGTGAATGTTTGAGATTTGAGAAATTTTTCAATTTTAAAAGTTTAAGCATAGTGTGATTTTTAAATTTGCACACTTTTAGAATAACAAAAATGAGTCAATATTTGAATTGATTCAGCTTAATTTTATGTTTTAGTTTATTTAGCGAATCATTTCAATTTTTAATTTATCAAGTTCGAAAACTTCAATTTCAAATACTTGACTTACGTACAATATAAGATTCAGTATAATGTTAAAATATTTTGAATGTATTGAACAGAAATGTAAAATTTTCGCAGCTGTAAGTTTGTTTAAGATCGACTGTATTGGAATTTCGTTTTGAAATAATTGAAACCTTTTTTTGTTATACAATTTTCAATTTTCAAAGGTTCATATCTTCTTTCGGAAAAGTATAAAGTTCAAGCAAATTGGAAACTTTTCAATTTTTCTGTTTGTAATATTGTAATTTTAAAAGTTATATTTGGAAATTTTCATTTTGAAACGCGTTTGACAGTGAATTAGATCAATTTTAAAAGTAAAAAATGTTTAATATTTGAAATTGAAATTGTGCAGTTTTTAAAAGTTAAATAATGTCTAGGCGCCAGAAAGTTATAGCCAGTTCTTTGATCCGGGCTTTCAATTGATGAAGTTTAAAGGTGCGCAGATTAATTTTTTTAAACTCTAGTGCTACATTAATTTTTCGTTAGAAGAATTCCAAATTCGGAATCGATTGGTTGATTAAAGTTGGCAAAATGAAAATTTTCTGTCCACATTCTACGTTTTTCAACGTAGCTTCGCACTGTGGTTAACAGTTATGTCCTAATGAAAAAAATATCGTCTCGAGGATGAAACGAATTTGCAAGATTTTTTTTATTTTAGGAAGGAAAAGTAGTTACGATAGGTGATTTCGTAATAAAACGTGTTTTTTGCAGACAAATATCTAGAAACTAAGCATAATGGGAAAGCGGAATCGACGCGTTTGTAAGGTCATCAAGTGGGCCTCACCTATAATATATGGTACCTAATTTTTTTCATGATTTCGTAAAACCCACCTCCTACTTTTTATTTTATTTTCTTTAATGATGTAATCAATTTAATTTTTTCCCTGCAGAAAAGTATTTAGAGAATATCTTCTTGAATCCTTTCATTGTTCGTGGGTTAAAGAAAGTTTATTTTCCCTTTTATCTACGTGGTGAATAGAAAAATTCTTTTTTGTTTTAATCTTTAAACTACAATTTCGAAAAGAAATTAATATTCAGTTTTTGTTTTGTTTAAATTTTTATTATTGAAATCGTGAGGACTATATACGAGAATAATAATTAACGTTTGGGAAGTAAATGCACATGCACATTGCGCCACATCTCATTGGCTGCGCCTGGCATCGCACGCTTCAAAAGTGAGCATCGATCTTTAATTATAATTAAATTGATTATACATTAAGCACAAATATATAATCGGTTTGCTTCTTCTTACCTCCAAAAATGTATCGTTCCTCTTCTATGTGTCGAATGGCCTCTTAACAAAATCGAGTCTGCTCTTTCGCTTTGGTGTTTTTTCAACAATAAAAATGAAAAAATTAATCATATTTTATACACTATGCTGTTTATGTAGATTGAAAATCGAGAGGATGAATTGATGTTGGTGTTTTTGATGTGAAAACATCTCAGCAACTAATATGGATTTTTAACAAAGTTTATTTACTTATTTAACATTTTGAGGAATGTGGGTCGATAAAGCACATTTTCATTCGTATATTTCTGGTTTATTGTTTAATGAATAACTTCATATTTTGTAAAATACAATAGATGTCAAAACGGCCCTTTATCACATTCCACATTCCTCACTGGTGTCTACTAAATTTTCAGCGCAGCTTTGCATGCCATAATCCGAAGGATTTGTATTCGGATTTTCTGTGTAATTAACTAATTGAAATTTACCATTGTTTATCCTGATTCAATAGTAACACAATTCCCTCATAGCGCATGAATTTCCCGACGATGCTTAAGCATACAGGTTAAGTATTTTCACAATAAATAAGGTTTCCTGTTACAGAAAAAATCTCCCTCATTTTTCTAATGAACTAATATTTTTCTTACAATGTCCTTTCGCTTGTATTACCGTTTAAATTTCTAAGGGTTTCCTATTTGCTTACATTTTATGGCTCTGATTTTTATTTGTATTATCTTTTTAATCGTGAAAGAAGTAATTGTTTAGAAATGCTTTGGTTGATGAAGAAAAGTAATGAAAATATCGTACGTACATTTTAGCTATTCTTCAATTTTTTTAATTGCCTAATTCTTTTCTTAAATTTTGACATCATTGGAGTTTTTATGTTTCTTAGTATGTACATTTTGAGGTATTTCAATTCGAAAAATCAAAGAGGTTGAATTTGGACGCGTACAGATTTAAATTATATCTATATATTTGTGGAATTTAAATTATTCCGATTTCGAACACTTTTAAACTGGAGCGCTTTCTCAAATTTTATCAGAAAGGAAAGGACAGTTAATTTAGTTTTATGTTTGCACGAGAATGGTAAATATCACTAGATATTAAATTATATTCTTGAAAATTGCTACTATATTAGTTTGAAAGTGGACAGTCTTAAGCAGTTGAAATATTCAATTGTTGAATTTTAAAAGGTTTACGGATAAAATGTTCAATTTGGAATATTACTTTTTTGAAAACTTATATATGTACTAGATCTAAAATTAAATAATTTTTTATTGGTACTTCAAGAATGCGATAACTTCAAATTATTAGCGTTTGAATTTCAACAATAAAGTTGAGACTTCCAAATTGGGTTATTTTAAATTCAAGGCCTTGATGATTAGACGATTTAAAAATTGATATGGTTAAAATGGAAAAATAATTTCAGAATCAAGCTTTTATAACTGGACAATTTGGAAGTTGAAGTTTTTCAAACTTGAAAAGTTAAAAAAGTTTTTTTATTGAAATTATCTAAAAATTAATAATTTCAAACTCAAATATTAAAAATTGGACAGTTTCAAATGTATATTATTAAAAATGGTAAAATGAAAAATGTAAATCGTGGATAGTTGAGCAATTTTCAGTGCTACATTTTGAATCTATCGAATTTTTGGTCTTTTTAAAATTTTTAAATTTTCAAGGCTTTGAGAATGAAAATTTTCAATCTTTTTGAATGCTTAGAATCGCAATTATTGTTGTTTAAAGATCTAAACATGATTAAAAATCAATCATGATGGCTTCTCATTAAAGGATTATACTAATTTAAATGTTTCGAATTCCGAGATTGTCTCGTTTTAAAGGCTTCCAATTTAAAATGGTGAAAAATTGAACGTTTGAATATAATTTTGTTATCTACATTTCTGAATTTTAAACTCCTAAAATTCATAATTGTCCCTTTTTGATTGATTTAATTTAATTTTTAGATTTTAATACTTCAAATTTAGGATTATTAAGGTTTGAATACTTCAATAATCGGGCAAATTTTTCAAACCCGGGCATTTGGGTGGTTAAAAAAAAAAAGCAAAATTCGAATTTTGTTTGAAGGAATGGCTTATTTTGTGAGGTTCTCAAAAAAATTAATGTGTGCGTATTTTTTCTTTTTTCAATCGGAACACATTAGCAAGTGCCGTCCACCTTGTCTATTTTCCCATAAGAAAAACATGCGGAAATCCCCGATTTCTACAAATATGATACTGGAAGACCTCATTTTCAATTAGTCCAAGAGCTGGTGACGTTTTTCGTGAAGTGAGAGTATAAGTCCTAGTTTTTCGCTTATATGTCTGGGAAATGGCCCTTCTTTCGAAACCCGTAAATGCCAGACGCCCTGCCTGGGGCGTTTGGACACCTGAGCCAGGTGAAAAAATCGGAAATTTGCAGTGATAGTATAAGAGCCAATTTTCTTCTAGTATCGATTATTGATGCCCCAAGTTTATTATTATTCAATCGCCAGACCGATAGCTTGGGGATAACATACTGCCAGACTCGATAATTATCAATAAAAAAAGTTGGATTTTGCAGTGAGAGTATAAGGTCTGGCGTTTTCAATAACATAAAGAATAGTATTCACAGGTAGCATTCGTAAAACGACAGACCGAAATTCCGGGGAGAACACCTTGAAAATTAAGTTTGAAAATGAATAATTTTCCTCCAAAGTGTGGGCCAGAGCGGGGACCGAGGGAAGTGGCCGGCAGTCGAAGTAGCCGTTATCCCCTCCATTCAGCCTTTTGCCCTGACGCTGCTGCTCCCTTGTCCCTCGGTCCCCGCTCAGACCCACACTTTAGAGGAAAATTATTCATTTTCAAACTTAATTTTAAAGGTGTTCTCCCCGGAATTTCGGTCTGTCGTTTTAGGAATGCTACCTGTGAATACTATTCTTTATGTTATTGAAAACGCCAGACCTTATACTCTCACTGCAAAATCCAACTTTTTTTATTGATAATTATCGAGTCTGGCAGTATGTTATCCCCAAGCTATCGGTCTGGCGCTTGAATAATAATAAACTTGGGGCATCAATAATCGATACTAGAAGAAAATTGGCTCTTATACTATCACTGCAAATTTCCGATTTTTTCACCTGGCTCAGGTGTCCAAACGCCCCAGGCAGGGTGTCTGGCATTTACGGGTTTCGAAAGAAGGGTCATTTCCCAGACATATAAGCGAAAAACTAGGACTTATACTCTCACTTCACGAAAAACGTCACCAGCTCTTGGACTAAATAAAACGAGTGCAAATTACAGGGACCTTTTAAAATATCTTCATGAATGTAACGTATGCATTCATTTTTTTATTTTGACCACCCCACCCGCTTCCTGCCTATCCCAGAATCTACTTTTTACTTTACTTTTGTGTAGTTTTATTTTCGCAGATCATTTTTAATGGCCAAATTAAAAAGTTGCATACATTTGTTTATTAATTATTAATTATTTAAACAATTTTTATTTGACTAAACAATTCTATATTCATATTTTATCGAAAATTATCGGAACACTATCAATGAGATAAACTAATTAGGCAATATTAAAAATAAGTTCGGTCGATTACATTTTTTGTTAATTGTTCAAACAATTTAGTGTTGTTTTCAACAAACTCTGTAGAATTCTGGTATGTCTGGTATTTTTACCACTTGCCCATAATTGTTTAGGGAACGTCCACAAACCATGTCCAGTGTCCACGTGGTTAAAGGGTGCTTCTAGTGGCATGCTGGAAGGTGTTGGGGTCAAAATAAAAAATAAATGCATACGTTTTATTCGGGGAAGCGATTTTAAGAGGTCCTTGTAATTTGCACTAGTTTTATTGAAAATTACACCCTCCAGTGTCTGATTTGTAGAAGTGGATGTTATTCTTATGTTAATATTGTCCGATCGAAAAAAGCAAAAAGACGTATTCATTTTTTTTGGGAACCTCACAAAATGAGCTATTCTCCCAAACAAAGTTCAAACTTTGCTTTTCTTTATCCATCCTAACGAACATGTTTTGATTAGAAAAACAATCAAATTTACTCTATTTTACAATAAATATAAATATTTTTTTAAAGGCTGAAATCAGGAACCTAAATAATTAACCCTTAAATGACATCGGGGGCCCAAAAGGCCCCAGACCTTTTTTAAAGTTCCATGAAAAATCGATAAATCGTTTTTTTCAATAATTTTTTGGCATTAACAAATAAAAATCCTGTAACTATGGGACATTATTACAATAAAGAAAGGTTTGAAATACTTCGAAAAACAAATTCAGATCGAAATGTTGATAACTTTCAGAATTATTGCATGTTTTCCGAGCTGGGGTCCAACGGCCCCCATGTTTAATCTATGTGATTATTTGGAGGTCTGTCATTTAAAGGTTGAATGTGGAAAATGAATATTTTTTCAAACTTAGAGGGAGATAGAGAAAATTTGAATCTCATATGAGAACCGAATTCATGTGTTTTTGTTCTAATTGGGGAAATGGATATTTGTTAGCTTGTTTGAAAAGGGAAGACCAACAATTGTCAATTTTAGTTTCGGTTGATAATTTTTGCATTGAAAGCTCATTACCTGAGTATTAATTTGCCAAAGCAGTAATATGCAATTTTTCGCCGTTTTCGAGAAAATCGACTTGGAAATATCTGGTGAAACATACTTTAAATCGGCCGGTAGCTCCGGCAGTAGCACTACGGCTTCATTACCGAAAGGTTGCCTGTTTGATTCTCGCTGCCTACACTTTTTTCATTTTGTTTTTCATCAACTGAAATGTTTATAAATATCATTTCCTGTTCAAATTATGCGAATAATAATTTGTATAATGCCTTCTTACACGGAAAAACTGAATTTTTTTAACGTTATCATGTTTTTTGCAAACATATTTATTTTATATAAATGAAGGATGTCGCAGTAAAAGCATGTAATTCCATCTGGACAAATTTTTGGGAGAGAAAAGACCCTCTCTAAAATCGAATTCTCAAACAAAAAAAAAACAAAAAAAGATGAGAAAGTTCAGTTGAGATTTGATGGAGCTCTAGAGATCGCAGTAAACAAACTTTTGAAAAAGTTAAAAATTTTCGAGGTACAGATGGTCAAAAATTGAAATTAAATTTGAAAATTCGTTTTTAAAAAAAATTGATTTTACAATACCACATACAGTGTTGTTTTTATACCAAATATTTTGTTTCTTTGTATTTTGTAACTATTTGTACAATTTAGCCCAGAAGATACCACAAGTCCGGTAGAATTTTAGAGAATTTTTAAACCAATAACACGTTTTTTAAAAAAGTGGCACTTACATGGTTATGCCGTGACACCCTTCAAATGTTCCTAATTCTTTTCACAGTCTTTACCAATTACATTTAAAATTAGAAGTATGAACCAGGGTTTTTAATCCTCGTATTTGATAAGATAAACCTATCCTAGAAAATTTCACAATTTTACCTTAAAAATTCGAGAAATGACCGCTTTCTTTTAATTAATTAAAAAGAGAGCTTATTTAAAGAATGTAAAGTTCCTTGAGTCTGATTCTAAATATTTTTAAATATATCCATATTTTATGAGAGAAAGAATTTTTATTTTTTTTCCATTATAAGAAAAAACCTTTTGCAAATTTTTTGCTCTGTGAGATTTTTTTCGCTGACTTAATTAAGTTTGACAATCGAATTGATGATAGCCCAAACATAGAGAAACAATCGTTTTCTCCATTTTTTCAAAAAATGAATTTATCACGTTTAATTCGCTTACTTATCATTTATCTGACTTGGAATAGGGAATTGTAGAAAATAATTATGGTTTTTATTTTAGGACAGGGAGTTTCGGTAAAGAAACATAATTTCACTTGGAACCTGCAATTTTTTATATGGAATGGAAATTTTTTAAAAGAATTATAATTCGGATTTAGAAGAAAGGAATTTAAAAAAGTGCCTCTTCCAATTCAGAATACGTCACAATTTCCTCTTCTGAATTTTAGATGAAGAAATTTCTTCAATCAGTTTTTAGAGTAGTAGTATTTCAAAGAAGAAATATTTCTACATTATAATAGAAATTTTTTACATTGCTCGTTGCAAATTCATTTTCATTTAGTTCTCTGGTTGAAACTGTAACTACTTTATTGAAAATCAATTTATTTGTTGTTGTTGTGAAAATTCAACTATTTCGTTAGAAATTTATATTTTGCATTTAAAAATTGAACTATTTTTTTGAAAATTCATGTCCAGTTGAAGATTCATAATTTTAATTGTTAATTCATCAGTTGGGTTGAAAATGAATTTCTTTAAATAAAAATTCAACTGTTCCATTTTTAGTTGAAAATTGATCTTTTCTAGTTCAAAATTCAACAATTTGGATGAAAATTGGTAATTTTTAATTATCAATGCAACTATTTCGTTGAAAACTCACGTATTTTGTTAAAAAATCTATTTTTTCTTGGTAGAAAAGTATCTTTTTCTTTGAAAGTTAATCTTCTTGTTTAAAAATTCTTCTCTTTGGTTAAAATTAAAGTATTCCAGTTAAATATTTATTATTTCAATTGAAAATTTATCTTCTAGGTTGAAAATAAAATTATTTGATTAAAGTTAAACTCTTTTGTTAAAAATTATTTGTTGTTGTTGAAGATTCATCGTTTTATTTAAAAATTCATTTCTTCAGTTGAAAAATGAGCTGTTTGATTGAAAACTTGTTTTTTCTTTGGATATTTTTTGGTTTAATTTTTTTTTTAAACTGAAAATGTAACTATTATTTCAGTTGCATATTCCATAATTTCAATTAAAAATTCATCTCTTTGGTTGAACATTCATTTTTTTTTACTAAAAATTTAACTATTAAATTTTTTGCTGGAAAATTATCTTTGTTAGTTGAGAATTCGTCTTTTTGATAGAAATTAATCTTCTTGGTTGAAAATTAATCTTTTTGGTCAAAAAATCAATTATTCTATTTAAAGGTTTATCACATCAGTTAACATTCATCTTTCTGGTAATTTAACTATTACAGTTAAATATTCACAATTTTATTCGAAAATTCATCACTTCGTTTGAAAATGTAACTATTTTTCTTTTTTTTTGAAAGTTAGTTTTTTTGTTGTTAAAAGTAATTTTTTAAACTTGTTAAATTAAACTTATTCCAATTGAAAATTCTATAGTTGTAGTTGAAAATTCATATGTTCGGTTAAACAATAATTTTATTTTGAAATTTAAGTTTCAAGTTTTGGATGACAATTTATCTTTTTTATTAAAAATTAATTTTGTTTTGTTTGAAAATTCATCTATTTCAGTTAAAGATTAATTGTTTTAGTTGAAAACTCTTACGTTTGATTTAAAATTATTATTTTTTAAAATAAAAATGTTACTATTCAATTTTCGGTTGAGTATTATTATTTTTTTAGTTAAAAACTCAACTATTTGGTTAGAAATTTGTCGTCTTTAATCAAAACTTCAACTATTTCGTTAAAAATTCATGTATTTTGTTGAAAGCTTGTATTTTATGGTAGAAAATTAATCTTTTTATTCGAAAATGAATCTTCTTGTTTAAAAATTCATCTTTTTGGTTGAAAAATCAAGTGCTCTGTTGTGTTAAAGGATGTTTAGAATGAACGTCATGAATTAAAATAAAGGTTTGTGTTTTGCGGCAAATATGATTATGTTACGTTTAGTTGGCCGGGAAAATTGAAAAACTTGACCAGGAAAAGCGGGAAATGACCGGAAATTTGAAATCGTCCTCCAAATCGCCACCCTGATTTATAAAAAATAAAGTTTGCGAAAATCATGATAAAATTAAAAAGTTCAGTTTCTCTGTGAAAAAGACATTAAAATGTATTATATGCATAATTTTTGAAGACTATTGAAAGAAATTAAATGTATAAATAATATAATAAATAAAAAATAAAATAAAGAAATTGCAGGCATCGAGAATCGAACACGCAACCTTTCGGTTATGAAGCTGAGCTACTGAGCTATGTTTCGCCGAACTCTATACGGCTTGTAGCGGATATTTCAGAGTCGATTTTCTCGAAGTATACTGCTTTGACAAATTAAAACTCAGGTAAATGAGCTATCATTACCAAAATTATCAACCGAAACTAAAACTCACAATTGCCCCCCTTTGTGAAATAAAATATATTTTCCTGTGGTAAGAAATGGATAAATTAATTTTGGTAACGGTCTATAGGGAATTTACTTTATTTTTAATTTTCAAATCCTCTCGCCTCTTCATTTTCCTTTTCCCAGACCTGTGAAAAAATCATTACTCTTGCTTTTTGATTCTCCCGCTTTTTTGTCCTTGGAAATAACCAGTTCTTGACTGAAAATGAGTGCGTTATGCGTGTTTCAGATGGAACTGACTCGGATACCTCGTTCATCCTCGACGAGGAGAGCGAAAACAGAGCTCAAAATACTCTGGTCGAGCCTGACTGATTGTATTTGTCAATTATAAATTAGTATCGAAGTAATGTTACTAATTTCATTTAGCAATTCCTCCCTTCCAAGATGAAGAGTTTAACCACTTATTAAATAATTACCTTTGGCTGTGAATATTTGGCTAAATGTACAAAGAACGAGGCAAAATGTCAAATGTTCACTCGCTGTTTGTCCACGGGACAGCTAAAAATGCAATGCTAAAATTGCATCGAACTGATCAAATAGTTTATTGATATTTCCTGATTCATTCGCTATTTATTCGAAGTAAATAAATGTCTATTTCAAGGTATAGTTAAATAAATAGTCAATAAAATAAATAATCAAAATCCTTGAAAAGAATGGAATTAAAGGAAAATGCTTGGTAAATGTGTACGGACTACTTACTTTTTATTTACTTGAATAAATTGCGAATTTACTCGGTTCACTTAGCTCGATGCAAATTTATTTGAATATATTAAATGTACAGTTATACACTTGGTAGCTAGAAATATTTTGTACATGCCTGTATAGTCTTTAGAAACGCTATATTTTTATAGTGAAATAGAATGCTGGTGATGAGTATAGGGAATGGTGTTTTGGATGAATATGATAATTGTGTCGAAATTCAAGACTTATAATATTTAATAAACTTTAATTATATATAATAAAAAAAGTAACATGCTTAAAGATTTGTTTGAGTATGTGCAAAAATGTTGACTGAATAAATGTACTTTTGCTGCGCTCTATTTGTGTTAAAAGTGAAAATTTTTAGATGTATTGTTTGTATCAGGTACTGTAATTTTTACCAAATGTAAACTTCTTTTTTCCAAGAAGGAAATAACGAAAGAATCAAATTCAATTTTTTTATATGTATCTTTGTTTCTTATTTATTATCCTTCTGTACTAATTTTCTTACAAATGTTTAATTTCAGCGAAAACTCTTAATGATATCGTAGACAATTTGTATCGTGATTTTATTTTTATAAGCACTCAGGCAGCAACAAAATGTAAGCACGAAAGTATTCGACTTTTTCTAATCTTATTCTGCATTAAAAATATTTTTCGTGTTCATTTTTCATTAAAATCATTCTGAAACGTCATACAAAATTTAATTTTTTTTGGGCGCATTTTTCTTTACACTGAATATTTTTCGAGAAAAAAAATAATATGTATATATAGATCCGAATTCTACTCAAATTTAATCAATTTCTTTCGATTCTCTTGGTTCCTCTTAAATTCGCCCTAATTCTGTTTGAATTCAATTGAATTTTTTTAATTCCTTGGATTTTATGGAATTTTTTGAATTCGTTTAATTTATTATGAATGTTCTTGAATTGTTTTGAGTTCTATTAGTTTCTCTTGAATTCTCTTAAATTTTCTTTTTCAGCTTGAATTTTTGCATTCTCATGAATGCTCTGAATTCCCTTGAATTTTGAACCCTTTAAATTTTCTTGGCAGTAAATTCGATTAGTTTTTATGTGTTTTGATTATCTATGTTTGTTATCTTACAACGACATGGTTTTCAAATGGCTAAATCCGTCTTTTTCCACAGGAGATTGACAGAAATTTAACCCTCAGTCTGAGCGCCAATTACCCCGAATACCCCACTTTTAAAAAGCCTTCAATTAATTCCTGGTGTACTCAATCCTATGGAGTCCTTATATACCCTGAAGTCTACAGGTTTATTTATTGGAAGTGGCCGCATTCGCCTAAAAATATGATCAGATGAGTGGAAAATTGCAGAAAACCAAAACTCTCCAACGTAGGCAGATACCGACAGACGAGTTTGGATGTAGACATGCGATTCCCACATCCATGCTCGTCGTCAAACTTCCAGTTCGACAGTAGTTAAAGCAGTTAGCGAAAACACGACTAAGCGAGAATTAAACCAAATTAAATTTAAAAAAAGGAAATTATAAATCGTCGGACATGTGCCTTCCAAGTAAAATTATTATAATAATCTAATACAAAATAGAATGCACAAGTTTTTTAGGTGAAAATAAGATATTTGATAGGAATATGGGGTTTTAATGTAATGATACTTTTTATGGATACAAACATTTGAATTTAGTAAAATAGTACAAAGATTTTAAAAAAATGAATTTACTTATTTTTAATATATGAAACTTACTTATTTGATAGCCCCCTCTCTATCCCTCCCCTTCTCTCCCCCCTCTTTCTGAGATTCTTATTGGCAGGAATTTAAGTAAGCTATTTTTTTCAGTTTCACGATGTTTGTAATAACCTATGAAGCTGCATCGCCCCTTTTAATTTTTTTTTTAGATTTTTGATTGAGAAATAGTTCATGCCATTTTTTCAACAAAAAGAATTTCGAAAAAAATATCTAGCCCCTCAATTTAAAAAAAATGCAACTTTTTTGTGTGATTCCAAAAGAATTCTGAAGTTCTCTAATAATAGAATTTCAAAAAGAATCAACATACTAAAAGTAACAACATTTTAAAAATTCGAAATTTTAACGAATTACTCGTTTAGAGTTCCAAAAGTTGAGATCCAAGTTCTGGATCCCTCCAGAAGAGTTATACAAAAAAGTCTTATAACACTTTTCGATCGAGTCAAAATTCAAAGAACGACCGCACGTTCAAGTAAACTGAAATTTTTTAATTAAAAAATTTCATGTTCCAAGTTCTCTGCTCCACGGAAAAATGTTCACCAACAAATCTTTTGACATTTTTCGATCAAGTCAAAATTCAAAGAACTACGAAACTTTAAAGAAAACAACACTTTTAATAACTTACAATTTTGAGAGTTCCAACAGTGCTGATCATAGACTTAAAAACGCATCTTAGGTACCATCGTATACCTGACGGACTGGCGAACCTTTTCTATTGTCCGGCGCTCCGCCTCGAACAAACTCCAACTCGATGCTCGACGAGGCTTTTTGGTACTCAACCGGAGGCTACTGGGTACGTTGCGATGATACCTTCAACATTTAAATGGCTCTGTTCCAACACCACCATGGAGGTCGAGACTAAGGCGCGTTTTTTACGTGGCGATCTCCAGTAGGCCTAGTCTACTTGTCAATGAAGCATGCGTTTTTAATTTTGTTTTTAATAAAGTAATTAATGAAGTAAGTGATTAATCATGCAAAATTCACCTGACATGCATTTAATGTGGATAAAAATGAAAAAATCCTCTAGTAATATCAATAAAATGTTCTTCAGCTGAACTATGCATGCTCCTCCAAATATACTCTATGAAATAATCGTCAGTTCTAGAAACTGCCATTCTACCAATCCGCCTTCGCATATCACGCTTTTACTTCGGACCATTGAGAATCTATCCCTTGCGTGTGGATATTGCGATCTGACGGATTTATGCAATTCTTTGAATGATTTTCCGTAGAATGTGTGTCATGCACACGATCTATACCACACTACCCTTACCAACAGTCCGTTATAACATGCGTGCCAGGTAAAACCATCCTTAAATTTTGAGGTTTAAAATTTACATAAAATTTATTTGTTTGGTTATTCAATTATCTATTTATTCAATTATTTATTCATTCAATTATTTAATTATTTATTCATTCATTTAATTATTTAATTAAAAAGCAAAAAATAACTGCATGTTTCATTAAAAAGTAGAATCCATACGCATAGTTGTCAAAAAAGGCCGTTCCATAATGAAAGTATGTCTCCTGATTGGTTATCACGACATAATGTAGTATGAATGTCATAAACAAATTTATTAAAGTAACGTGCGGTAACATACGTTACTTTGAATTACAGTTAGCCAAAAATTGTTAACGTTACTTACGTTGCGTTACCATCGCAACGTACATAGTAGCCTCCGGCGAAAATAGAGGTGGGAACAGAGCCATTTAAATTTTAAAGGTACCATCGCAACGTAAACAGTAGCCTCCAGCTGAGTACCGCAACGCCTCGTCGAGCTTCCAGTTGGAGTTTGTTCGAGGCGGAGCGCCGGACATTAGAAAAGGTTCGCCAGGCCGTGAGGTATACGTTTTCGCTAGACGCTAGACCATGCCTTGCGTTTTTCAATGTGTCTTTCAGAGAGCAGAGGTTTTGATGTCGTGGGACGGTAATGAACGTTTTCCTGCTTCAAACGCCGTTCAAGTTTCTTGATACTGACGTGTATTTTTCTCCTAGCAAGAAGAGTGCAGACTTGGCGCAGTCGCAGAGAAGGAATCCGCTCGAATAATAATAACAATACGTGCCGGCACGCGATCGGCCCGACGGGCTGGAGACCAGCGTGCCTGCTAAATGCACGCGACAGGCCGGCAGAGTCGGAATGCGACCGAAAGGCGGACAACGGCAGGCAACGGTCCGGCACATTAGATGCCCGTCGGGCTTGCAAGCAGCGAGGAGCGACGGGCCTGTGATTTACACGACCGCTGCAGGCTGATAGTGCGAGTAGTTTGGGATTAAGAACGCACATGCGCGTTTTGGATCAGCTGTTCTTATCGTGTTTCATCTCGTGTGGCGTTCACACCCGTGAATTTTCGCTCGGATGTGTGCGATTTGCAAACAATAATTGTTATTCGTTCCAGATAAAATAGAAGAATAAGTAATCCACTTGTAAATGAAGTAATCCACTTGTATAACGGAGTTATACCTTTCATCGTTTGCGGTGTTTGGTATTGTTTTGGCTGTGTGTGGAACAAAAAATTTGTTAGCAATTTTTTGCTGTCGGTGTCCTTCAAATCAACAAAATTAGCAAATAGCACGGAAGGTAATGAAATTCTGCGTATAATAATATAAAGTTCAAGCTGAAAGAAAAATGTCAATATTATAAAAAGATATTTTTATAATATTGACATTTTTCTTTCAACTTGGACTTATTATACGCAGAATCTCGTCATTACCTTTTGTGATATTTGGAAATTTTTATTTTATTCACATAAGAAAAGATTTTTTAAATGTTAATCTACTCGCACACTCAGCCTGCATTTTACCGGACCGTCGGGCATGCAGTTCGCCGGACAGCGTCACTCCTGCCTGTCGGGCGGGCATATAGACATCAATGGTGTGCACATTAAGGTGCATATCTGCCGGCAAGTAGGTCCGATCGATCGGACCGTGGGCCGGCAGATCGCTTGCAATCGGCGTGCATTTTGCTATCTGGGTAGAGTCCAACGTCAGGGTACGGAA
Source organism: Andricus quercusramuli (assembly GCA_932178445.1). NCBI lineage: Eukaryota > Metazoa > Arthropoda > Insecta > Hymenoptera > Cynipidae > Andricus > Andricus quercusramuli. The sequence continues at coordinate 119,315 of CAKNXH010000194.1, forward strand.
AGGGTGCTAGGTAATTTTGGGGATCCAAAAGCAAATGATAATGAAGACAGATTGGCTTAGGCTTGGTTTAGGCAAAAAAGGATGCATTTGTACACCTGGTGCAGAGGAGATAGCCACAGTATACACTCGGACCCAGAGTTCAGTAACACCGCTATGTGTTTTCCAAGAATTGACGCCGCCATTTCAGATAAGAGGAGTCGCGGGGCAGTGCCCCCACGGTGGCCCGGTGCACTGCTGCGCTTGCATCAAGCAGAACCTTGCCATTGGTCGAGAGTAGAGAATCAAGAGAATATCGTATCATTCTCTTCCCTCTACCAATGAGAAACTCATCTTCACGCATCCGCGCAGTACTGCCCCGGGCCCTCATTGAGAACACTGCGGCGGCGGCGAAAGGGGGGCATGTGCCTTTGGTGGAATAGCAATAAAGCGATGTACCCTAACGGCCTAGCTGGATAACTGCGTCATATTGCGACACGGCCCTGACTGTTAGCGTTGGGAAACTTCGACATGGGTCGAAGGTCAGAACCAACCCAGCGGACACTGTTATAGAACTGTGATGTAACAGTTCTAGAACAGAAAAGAACAGGTTCTGTAACATACTTAGAACATACTTAGACCATGGTCTGAGTAATGTCGTCCCCAAATGAATGTAGCTGTTCTATAACGCTGTTACAGAACCATGTTCTGTCAGGGATCTGTAACAATTCTGGAACAGCGTTATATGTAAAAAAATATATATAGAACAATTTAGGAACAGTGTTACAAAATATCCATGTTCTGTAATAGTGCCGTAACACATATGTAACAGTGTTACGATGTAAATTTGTTCTGTAATCGTTCTGTAACAATTCTGGAACAGCGTTATAAGTGAAAATGTATTTTTAGAAAAATTCAAGAACAGGGTTACAAAGGAACATTGTTCTGTAATAGTGCCGTAACACATATGTCACAGTGTTACGATGTAAATTTGTTCTGTAATCGTTCTGTAACAATTTCATAACAGTGTTACAAGGTTATGTAAAAAAAATGTTTTTTGTATTATTGCTGCACTTTGTTTATATTTTAAATAACACGATTTCACGCACGGTCCTATACATATAATCGCACGCTTAAACCCGTTGAAAAATCGCACTCGTTGGGGATTCGAACCCTACCTAAACTACCTAAATCGAATGTACCTAGCCGATGCCTTAGCCAATTGCGCTATCGAACCGCTTGAACGTTCATGACAAAATCTCGGCCATGCTTTTTCGCTGAATAAGCCAGGGTAATCTCAGGAATATATTCATTATTTTTTTTATTTCAGACATTGTCCCCTACTGTCGGCGTATTCTTACCCAGTTCAAGTAACTGACTGCGCCCGACCGCACAGTGGGATGAAATCAAAAAACGAGGTTCAAAATAACTTGTAGCTGGCAATTCTTGACCGATTTTGGATTTTTTTTTTAAAGAAAAATTCAGCATTATCTTTTGAAGAGATTTATGTGGCCTGATTTTTGAATTTTTGTTTGTTTAAGCTTTTATGTTAATGCAAAGAGTGAAGAAAAAGTCGATTTTTTTGTTTTATTTGTTTATCTTCGTTAAAAAACGTTTTCTATTACCAGCATGTCCAGACTATAGGCACGGGCGTAGTTGAAAGCAAAAAAAAAATGACATTGTGAAGTTAATCGTTATAAACAAATTAACTTAAAAAATAGTCTACACTATGGATTCTTCGTTTGCAAAGTACATTTTTGCGTTAAAATTACTTGCTTTCATCGAAAAAATAATAGCCTAGTGTGGACAATTAAAGGCAGAAAGAAATCTTTTTTCCCCCTAATTCTTCTCAAATTATATCGCCACTTATTTTTGATGATGGACAATTATCACTCAATATTTTTGTTAATTTTATAAACAAATGCCTATTGTGGACATTTAAAAAAAGGAAGAAGTTGGGGTTTCTCTTAGTTTTCCTCAAATTATATCGCCAGTGATATTTATTGATGAAAAATTAGCATCCGATATTTTTTATCAATTTTATAAACAAATTATATAAACAAATTCCCAGTGTGTACATTTTAAGGCAGAAAGAAATCGGTTTTTCTCCTAATTCTCCTCAAATTAGGTCGTCAGTGACGTTTAATTTTGGACAATTATCTTCCAATACTTTTTATTGATTTTATAAACAAATTATATGAACAAGTGTGGACATTTAAAGGCAGAAAGTAATCGTTTTTTCTCCTAATTTTCTTCAAATTATATCGCCAGTGATACTTAATGACGGAAAATTATCATCCGATATTTTGTTATAATTTTATAAACAATTTATATAAATTTTTGAACGTGATAAACAAAAAAACGAATAAATCGACTTTTTCTTCACTCTTTGCATTAACATGAAAGTTTGAACAAAAAAAAAATCAAAAATCAGGCCACATAACTCTCTCCAGAATTTAATGCTGAATTTTTCGAAGAAAAAAAATCCGAAATCGGTTAAGAATTGCCAGCTACAAGTTATTTTGAACCTCGTTTTTTGATTTCATCCCACTGTGGGCCGTCGGCACAACTCTGATCTAAGATCGTTACAGAACAGTGTGTCCTTTATATTCCGTTCATAACAGAATTCCAGAACTGTTACGTATCCTTACAGTAACACTGTTATAGAACAATGTGACCTTCATGTTCCTTTCTTGGAACACGTGTGACATT
>CAKNXH010000194.1:134956-147181 GCA_932178445.1 Andricus quercusramuli
CCCTCGAACCCGTAAAAGGGAGAGTTCAAATATACATACATACATACTTATGTCATAATTTCTATTCGTACTAATGTACGTTTAATCTAACTTCTATTTTCCCGATCACTAGGATCATAATGTGCAATGTGCATAGGGCATTGTCAAGAGGCATATTTCATTCTTTAAGCTGAGGGAAGAAAATTTGTGGATGACATCCAAAAAAAGTAAACAAAAATTAAAATCGTTTTATATCTTTTGTTCCCTTCTTTGATTTGAAAATTGAACAAAATCCTATTCGTCCAAAAATGATGGCAGATTTCTGAAATGTAGAGTTCTTGCTAGTTAGCAACAATAAGAAATTGGAAATTCAAGAAAATGGAACCTGAAATTTCTTCAGCTTGGACCGAAGAAACATGTTATTATTTTTCCGTCATAGAAAAAAATGTATCGTGTTGTTCATAACGTTTCGAAATAGCGAATAAATCAAAAAATCCCAAAATTCCTAAATAACGAAAATTTTTTTTTCCATCAAGCAAAATGATGACATGTTTCTTTGGTTCAAGGTGAAGAAATTTTAGGTCCGACCTATTAAATATTTTTCAAATTGTGTAAATATATATACAGGGCTGCCACACAGTCACTTCAGTCACTTTTTTAAAGTCACTATATTCAGTGACTTTTTAATGAAAAAGTCATCATAGTCATTTTTTTAAAGGTAAATTCTACTTTAGTCACTTTACTCCATATAATATTAAATTTTACCTAAAATAAAACACAAATTTAACTAATATCTGTATGAAAACTATAGTAAGCTATCTATTTTATTCAATATCAGACTTCAAACTCATTCCCTCTTTCCTCTTTTTTTTAAATCCCTGTTTTCCCGTATTTTGGAGAAACTGGCTATTTTTGCTTAAACGCGAACTGAATTGATAGATCTCTATAAGAAAATCCAACTATTTTTAGTTAAAAGTTAATTCTTCTTCATTGAAAAATCTACTATTGTATTTTTGGTTTATAATTCATATTTTTTTTGAACATGCGTCTTTTTGGATAGAAAATTTATCTGTTTTCGTAGAAAAGTCATCTTTCCTGGTTAAAATTAACTTTTCTGTTAAAACTTCAACTGTCTGGTTAAAAATGCCTCTGTTTTTGTTTGTATTTTTTTTATTTCTACCACTCAATTAAGAATTCAACTATTTGGTTGCAACTTAACTTTTTTGTTGAAAATTCATCTATTTTGTTTGAAAGTGGAAACTATTTGGTTTCAAATGCAATTGTTTGATTGTATTTGAATTTTTTCGATGTTATTGAAAAAAAACAACAATTTGGTTGATGATTGATTTTTCTTGCTTTAAAATTAACTTTTTTGTCAAAAATTTAACGTCATGCTGTACTATAAGATTTACCCCCTCCACCGCTTTTCGAGAAAAAATGATTTAACATTTAATGGGAATAATGTTACCAGATAGAGCATACATTGAAGAATGATTTTGCAACGAAAATCCAAAATCTATATTTTGTATCCTTCTTCACAAAAAGGCAAATTCCCCCTAAACTACGATCGAAAAAGTAGAACCTTCTCTTGCGTAACGTCACATGTAATCAAAATTATATAATTACTGTTTTTTTTCACTAATTTGTGTCTGAAATTATTCTTTTACTTCACGTACATCATTATGAAGGTGCAAGACTAATTTGGGCAGGTTTAAAGAGTCAAAATGGTTTAGAAAAAGTTTTAAAAATGTGCAAAAGTTGCCTTTGTATATTCTACAAAAAATTTCAAACTATTTTGTAAACGAAAATCTTTCAAGAAATTTTTTTGTTGTTCCTGAAGCATAAGAAGGCGTTTTCTGTCCTTTTAAACTTTCAACAGCTGACGCAATAAAAGGTTTCGGAGTTGGCAATTTTGATTTGTTTGGTGCTGCAATTGGAAGAAAATTGTTCGTGTATAAGATCAACTTCAGGAGATATTTTTGTTCTTTAACCCTACAAATTCTATGAGGATATGTTATTCAGAAATTTGTATTCTTTGCCCCCCTTTTATAGGCAACGGCGGCTAAGCAATTTACGTTTCAGGTTCCACTCATGGTTTTTTACATAGGACTTATGAATAGTTAATCACTTTTAAGATTCTGGAATCTTCATGTTTTTTCTTAATTTTGTAGAAACTACCTCATTTCATAAATACAATTGATTGATTATGATAATACCTATATGACACCACATTCGTTATAATCTTAGAGGTATTGGAGTTGAAACCAAAGCAGGGCCTAAAATATAAAAAATTTAGAACTGCACACTTTGCTACCCCCCCCCCCCCCCTTACCCCGATAAACAATAATTTTATACGTACAGAGTTAAAAAGTGAAAGATTATTATAATAAATTCCAGAGTAAATAACAAATAATCATTCCATTTTATTTAGTCGAAGTCGGTTGCTGGCCAATTTTTTAAAATTTGGATATTTAACTATGTATAATAATTTTCAATGTTTTTGGAATTTATTTGTTACATGAATTTAATAAATTACTTTTTTTGTATGTTGAAATTTTATTTTTAAAGTACAAGGGTACAGAAAAATGTCACATTTATGATTTATGTGCGTAATAGGAATTGAGAAGAACTGAAGGATGGAAATACAGAACTAGATAAGCTAACAAAACAGGAATTTTTCAAAAGAACGAAAAAATATTCTGTAGAATTGAGATCGTGAATTACAGATAAAACAAATGTTTACTTCCGAGTCGAAGTGTTACTGAATTAAGTACAAATAAGTTTCATAAAAAAAGTTATCCAGGTTCGAGGAAACGAATCTGCAAGTTGACAATCTCGAAGTGACCCTGACCACAAATTGGAATAGACTTGGCTGCGGATTGTGATAAAAAATTCAATTTTCAGTTTAAAAGTACAATAAAATCACTCTTGTGAGATATTAAGTTTCTAAATACTGGTACATAAAGTTTGATGTAAAAAAGTTAGCTAATTTCCAACTGAGGATTTTGAGATTTAAATTTTATACGTTTTCATAATCGGCTTTGGATAGCGAGAGTAAAAGGAATTTTTATTTATTTTTTGGTCAAATAAAATCTTACTCTCGAGGTATGAGGATACTGAATGGAATAAGAAAAAAGTTTCTTGGAAATTTCTAACATTCAATTGAAAATTCAAATATTTGGTTTAAAAGTAATTTTTCTGGTTGAAAAATCATCATGGGATAGCTTTGAATAGCGACTGTAAGCTGATTTTTTCTGCTAAAATAAAATCTTACTTCCGAGGTATGAGGATGCTGAATGGGATGAGAAAAAAGTTTCTTGGAAATTTTTACCATTCAATTGAAAATTCAAATATTTGCTTACAAAACAATTTTTCTGGTTGAAGATTCATAATTTTTTTTGGAAATTCATCTGTTTGGTTGAGAATTCGTTTCTCTCTGGTTAAAAATTAATTTTTTAAACTGCAAATTTAACTGTTTCACATTTGATAAAAAATGATATTTTTAAGTGAAACTTTAACTATTTGGTTGAAAAACAAAGCTTTTGGTTGAAAATTCATCTATTTTTATTAAAAATCTATCTGATTTGGTAAAAATTTAATCTTTTTTTAAACAAATGCAATCGGTTTAAAATTAATAATCTGATTTAGTTGATTATTATTCAAGTATTTTGTTGAGTCGTCATGTTGTTTGGTTGGAAATGGAACCACTTGGTTGAAAGTTAAACTACTTTCCTAAAAACTAATTTTTCAGTTGAAGATTCATCATTTTAGTTGAAACTTTTCCTTGGTTGAAAATTGAACTTATTTGTTGAAAATTTTTCTTATTGTTTTGACTTGAAAATTAATGATTTTAAGTTAATTTTATATAAAATAATTCATTCCCCTATTTTAGTGAATGCCATCCCATTTGCCCTATTTTGAGAGCATTTTGGCTGTAAAGTCTGCAATATTAAAATTGATATTTTTTTGATTTTCTAGTTTCTATTGTGATGCATATAAATATAATGAATAATAATCACAATTACAATTCGTGTGAACATTACTTGTAAAATTTATTCTGGCATTTGTGATCTTGGTTTTCACCGCCGAATGCAGCAAGATATTTTTATCTAATTTTGTAAATGCATGCCGATAAATCAAATGTGTAATGAAATCGAAATGTTTGAGTAGATAAGTGTTTGTATTAATATTACAAGCATCTTTTTGTGTGAAAAGTTGTCACTTTTAATTTGAGCATTTTTACTTCTCCTTAATGTGCATCATGTTCATGTTATATAAATTTCATTTTTTCATCGCGAAAATTCCGGTTAGGTAAGTGGCGCTGCACAGAATAAGCGTCAAATTTAAATTGCTACAATCGCAAATTTGAACTTTGATTGTGCAATTCATTATTTGCGTTTATTTTAGGCAGCGACATTATGCTACGAAGAATACAAATTTTGCAAAACGAACTTTACGACCGTATCGTAAAAATAAAAATTGCGGAAAATGATTGATCGGAAAAATAAAACCGATGCCGAATTGTAATTCAGTAAAATAAAAATTAGAACAAATAGAAATAGTATTTCAGGAAAGGAAAAATGAGAGCAAATGGTAATTCATGCGCTAGAACGTGAATATTTTACCTCGAAATCGTGAAAAAGAAATGTGTACGTGCACCACCTGTGTACTTGCCACATTTGTAACCTTTTCAACAAATTCTTCACATTTAAAGAACGATGTTTTTGAAAACGATAAAGGAAGATTTCCCTTTTGCCATCTGTCGATGGCCATTAAATTTGATTTGCCGCCGAAGCGAGGTTATTTTCAAACTACACAGCAGCTATGTAGTCTAATATTTAAAGTGTCTGTGAGAAACGTTGAGACAGTCTTATAATCGAGCTTCTCGAAAGAGTTCAGGGGTTTTTGTTTGTACAGTAAATATTACAACGAGATAAGGTCCATTAACGCTCCACTCGTAGATAGAATGAGATTGCAATGTAAATTAGGTTTCAGTTTTGCTTCTGAAGTGAATTCTCTCATATACGCTCATTAGTCTCAACTCTGAAGTTTCGTCATTATCGATACCGTGTTCAATGAAAGGATTTCCATCGACTGATCGATTAAGCTGAGTGAGTTGTTAATTTCTAACATTTCATGTCTCTTGCATTTACGCAGTGTTTTTTATTTCCTGGAGTTCTATAATTAGTGGAAACTGGCTTTATCTTTATTTTGAGCAACCATGTTTGCGTGATTCGGTGTCTTTATTTGAACAGCCTTCGCAATTACGACTCGCAAAGTTGATGTATTGTTTACAAATTCAAATTTTTTTGTTAAAATCGTAAATGTTTGTTTTCGAATAAAATATTTGGTAATATGCTCACCGAATTACGGTGAACCTAGTCGCCTTTTTGATCTAGTACACCTGGGCTCACCACAAATATTTTTTCTACGTTCACCGACTCACGGCAAAGCAATTACGACTCGCAAAATTGATTTATATAGTTTACAAATTTAAATGTTGTTGTTAAAATCGTAAATGTTCGTTTTTTCTAACAAATACAATAATTTGTGACAGGCTCACCGAATTAACATTAGTTAGGACTATTACTCTTGATGTAATAAGCTGATTTCATCTCTTGCAAACATTTATTATTCTATATTTTTCCTCCAAAGGTGTCATAAATAAAACATTAGTCTATTTCAAACGTTATTACAAAATTTTTTCATATTTCACTTTTGTATTGTTTTTAAATGTTTGATTTTTGGAATTTTTTTTGTGATTTAGGAATTTTTAAATATTAGGGTGTTGAATTTTTTTCCTATCATACTGTTTCGTGGTAACTCACATTTGTGGTTAGTCACATTTGCGGAAAGTCACATTGTGACATCCTCTGATTAGAAACAGTTTGATGTCCACAAAAAATTGGTAAAACTGAGTTTCCAGCGTCCTATGGGGTGTGGGAAGGCACCGCTGTGATCCCACTATTTTTTGCTAATTTTTTGTGAAATACAAATTTTCCGAATAAGAGATGGCATAATGTGGCTTAACGCAAATGTGACTTATCACATTTTTGCCAATTTTCCGTTATACTTAAAATTTTTCGAAATGAGACTAGACACAATGTGACTTGCCTCCAAAGTCACTTGTCGCAAATGTAACTCGCCGCGTATGTAGCTTGCCGCACTTTTGCCAATTTTTTCAGTAGATCAAATTTTTCCGAATTCGAGATGAGCACCTCAGAGCAAAAGGAACACTCCGCAGAGTCGTGAGGAAAAACGAGACAATTATCGTTGCGCTGTCTTCCTCTTCAGGCATTCTGCGTAAGAGTTTCTCTTTCTAAAGGTACTTGTCTCGTTTTTCCTCACGACTCTAAGGAGTCTTTCTTTTGCTCTGGATAGTGCCATGTGACTCACCGCCAATGTTAGTTACCACGAATATGAATGTTGCAAATGTGTCAGAAAATTAAAAAAAATTCCAAAAGAAAAAAAATGACAAGCGTTTCTTCAAAAAAAAATTTCAACTTATTTTTCTCAAAAAGGGTACACGCAAAAAAGCAATATAAGCTGTTTATTGATACCAAACGATTACTTCACCCATTGACAAAACATCACTAAAATAAAAACACGAAGGAATAATAAGGAGACTGAACTGCCATGGACAACTTTTTTAAATCTGATAGGAGCAACGGCACCGTAAGTGCCAGGCCTGTAAGTAGTAATCACTCTTCACTTAGTGCGCAAGCGCCGCGTGTCCTCTTCTCATGCACAGTAAAAGTTCAAGTGAGACAGCTTTTGAAAATAAAGTATGTTTATCAGGATATGGGAGTTTGTTTTCTTTTGCTACCAGCGACAGTCTTTCGAGCTATCAAGTAAAATTAGTGTGTAAAAGGTGTAAAGTGTAATAATTAATACTTTTGGTTCTGCGAATTCATAATTAAATCAAGAGTGTTTCACAAGACTGCAGTAATCAAAGAAGTTCTTTATAAAAGTGGTAAATATAGATTGCAATTCCAATTGAAAGACTTCATGTTCATACAATTTCATTAAATTCTAACACACACACACACGCATACACACACAAATATATATTTTTTTTTAAAGAGTTAAAGAACCACCGCAGGGTCCCACTAAGAGCAACCGCCATCTAAAAAATGTCAATAGCCCCCAGTAGAACCGCGGTAAATCACACCTATGGCCACGTCTCGCATCCGTGAGATGGGTGGCATAACCTGATAAACATAGTTTATTTTCAAAAGCTGTACCTGACTCGCACTTTTCTGTGCGCGAGAAGAGGCACGTGGCGCTTGCGCACTAAGCGAAGAGTGATTACTACTTACAAGCCTGGCACTTACGGTGCCGTTACTCCTAACAAATCGCATGTACGGAGATCGGTCTCCTCATTACATATTCCTTCGTGAATAAAGAATTCTATTTTCACAGAAAAAACAGAAGTGGATATTTGTTGCGGGTAATTTTCAAGTAGATCAAGTTCAATTTTTTTGCATCGAGACAAAACAAGATTCAATAGAGTTGACATGGTAACCATTTCCCATGTGGTGGATAAATTTTACCACGTGAAGTTAATTTTTGTTTCAGGTAAAGATTACTGTGAAATCGCTGTGAAGATTACATTTGGTTTTTTCTGTGTTTATTTGAGACAATTTTATATCATATGAAACTATTTCAGTAGTGCAGCAATTCAGATTGCTCACAAAAAGAAACAATTTTGATAAAACATCAGTTTCGCACATCTACAGAATGTAAATTTTCCAAATTTGTTATTAAGGAGATTTTTTTAATCCATGATGCCTTCACATCTTATTCTATTTTTTTCGTGATTTTTAAAAAGTTGTTACTAGCATGTCGCATATATTACATAAGACATTGTCTTGGCGAAGAGAAAATTGAATTTATTTTTATGAAAAATGAAAATTTCAATTTATTTTTATGAAGAATGGAAATTTGAATTTTTTTACAATAAACAGACGAGATATGCAAAATGCATACAAGCAAAGTTGTTCCACTCGAAAACTTCTAAAAAAGTCTCAACACTTTAATCTGTCTTGAATTTTTTCGTTGAAATATTCCGTTAAAAAAATGTCCAAATATCTTCAACAGTTTGTAAAAGGATGGATTTAAAAACGAAAATGGTTTTGTACGTAATTCAAATTTTTTTTATTTTTATGGACGAATTTTTTTTAAATGAAAGGATTTTTCAAGCGCTAAAAGGTCGTTTTATGACAATTTCCCTAAAGTTAATGAGAAAGCAGATATTTAGAAGAGATATATTTGAAAATTTGTATCACTATGAAATACCATACAAATTTTTAAATATTCAAATCACGTTGTTCTGCCATTTCCGATGGATCAAATTCATCTCCATTTTTTTTCTAAAATTGCCTCAGTTATCCCGGAAATAATATGTATGGAACTAGAAAATCAGCCTGGCAGTTACGGAGAAAATTTGATTTTTTGATTTTCCGAATTTGGCTTATAACTTCTGAAATAAACATTTTTCAAAGATGGTGCTTTGCGAAAATTACTGTAACAATAGTAGTAACTTACCCTCCAAATATAGGCCAAATCAAGCCGGGGCGGCACAACTATGTTTATCCTGCTCCTTTGTCCAAAAATGCTGTAGTAATGGGGTTATTTAATGGATGGTGAAAAATGAGGAAGGCGTCACGGTAATCCATATGCGTCGATATTATAATAAATCTAAATACATATCGCGCAAAATTTTCCCTGGATAACAATGATTCTTTAAGAGGGGGAGTAGAGAAGATGAAAAGGATTTCATGTTAAGGTACTTATTCCATGTCAGGAGTATGACAAGTCATTCTGCATTAAGTATCCATCAATTCACTCCCTTCTACAGTGATATGCTTTTCTTGCGTGGGCGGCTGAGAGAAATCCTTTTAAAAATCATATCAAACTAAGCTGTTACACTCAACTCCCGATGTAAGACCGGTTTCGGACATGGTATGCCTTGGACTTGATCCTAAATCGGGAAATCCAAAAGTTAGCAGACAGGGTCGCATATACTATTTCTGTTGGATTTTTATGCATGACGCAACCTGATGCAACTAACGCGCTGAGAGCTCGGCCCTTGAGCTGTTTGTCACGCTTGACTGAGCACAGCCTCTGTTTCGGCCCGCGGATCCTTTCATCACGAAACTGCGGAGGCCATCATTTCTAGGCATATCGTAAACCGGGAGGTCTCATATCGGGAGTTGAGTCTATTTCAAAGTTTAGAACTCAAAGCTGATGACTTTAAAACTCTCCGATAAAGCAGAAAGTTTGCAGGTTTCAAAATCTGCTATTGTTCTTGTACACTCACAGAATAAAAAAAAAACATTAACATTAAGCGTCTTAAACGTTGATCTCAAGAATTCATTCTAATTATTATAAAAAAAAGTATAACATGGTTTTCATTATAGCTTTATTCTTGATTTATTTGTACAGTCAATTCCAGAGGTTTTGTTAAATTCCAGAAAATGCATAACGATTTCGACAAGGATTGAATTTTTTGGTGAAAATTTTTTCTCTTAAAAAACTGATGAACACTGTTAATTTTTTCCAAATTGTTTTTTTTGTCCAAATACCTTATCTAACTCGTGGTTATAATGATTAAGTGCAATATCTAGAATTTTATTACAAAATAACTTTTTTCGGAAAAGTTCATTGATCCTATGAATAAGGATGTAAGGATACTTTATCTTCTCATTTTATGATATATATGTACCGATTTTTTTTCTTGATAGTGGTGATAGCCACTCTCCCCTACATCATGACTTGAATACAAGGCGCACTCCGCACAAAAAAATGTTTCCGTAAAAAGTCACGAACTTGTATCTAGGTCACGGATACGAGATGAAAAATGAAATATTGAATCTTATTTCCATGAGAAATGTATGGACAAATTTGAATTTTTTTTACGTACAATTTGAATTTTCTAGCAACAGTTCCTGACAATTTCAAACTTGAATATGAAAAGAAAATTTTCATTCATATAATTTATAACTCTGAGGATACGAACCCTCAAAGACTGCTGACTCAACAGTTTCTAAACATAAACCAAGAGTGCGTAAACACACGCAGCCATCGAGGCCAAACAACATGGTTTTATAAAACATCTAGTCATTCAGTACAAGAACTCGAATCAGTTCCTAGATTATCCGAGCTCGTTTGTGAGTTCTCACAAATTTTTTCTATTCATTCGTGATATTTGTGTAATTATGGACGAAAAAAAAGTGATGAACCGTTTATGAATTTTCACATCGAGTTCGTCAATTCTTTCTAAAAGTTCGCTGATTATTTACAAAAATCCATCCATATCCGCTGAATTTTTGTTGTCGTGACTTTTTACGGACAAATTTTTTCCTTACGTGTGAAAAAATTCCATGGCAGTGTGGTGTCAGGTGTGTCCTAGATGCTAGATCTGACTTTATTTAAACTTCATTTACGTATATAGGAGGTCTATTCTGGCCCAGAACTGGTGCTGCTCAGCTATTCAAGAACAATACAAGTTTTAAGTTTGATCAGCAAATTTTTCCTTGACATATTTCGAAAAAGTTACGTGGTGTCTAAAATTATAGAAAATGAGAAATTCCAGAATTTCCAGAAAAACCAGATTTTTTTTTCTTATCGCCTTGGCAGTCTGGTTTTCTTCCAAGTCATCAGAAAAATAAAGGGAGTCCAGCCAGCGGCTAAACGGCTTCCAATTGGTGGTTGACCAGCCAATAAGCAGTTACTCATGAATTACGTAGTCTTCTTTTGGGGTGTGGAAAGTAGGTAAACAATTTTCTGTGCTGTCCTACATGGGACGGGGAAGGAAGGGGGTTAAAATCTTTTCTTACGTAAAATATTTTCAAGTGTGCGAATCACTAATAAATAGAAGTTAAACAGATTTTATTGTAAACAGCTGTTATTACTACCCAGTAATACTAGTTATAATATTAAATATAATACTTATAAATTCAAGAAATAATAATAAATGAATAGACAAGCAAGGAGGAAACCACAAATTACGGAATGCGTTTTTCTGAAGGGTCAGTATACGTCAGGAATATCAGGATCTGCAAGTGGTTTTTCGATTTTAGGTAAACTTCGTAAAATTATAGTGTTATATAAGAGATATTTGGGGTTCAAAGGATTTTTTTAAATTTTCAAAATTACGGGAGTTACGCCATGTTGAATTTCGGAATCACATTCTTTTGAAATATCTATATTTCTGCAACCATTGAACAAATTTGGATAAAAATTGTAGGTTTTGTAGATAAAAGTATACGCTTTAAATTGAAAATTCCAAAAAAAATTTGGTTTTCAATTTTGACCAAAAAAATGACCAAAAAAAGTTTGAATTCAGTTTTTCGTCAAGAAGGGGAAAAAATTCTCTTTTCTTGTTAAGACCATTCAATTCCTTATAATTTCACCTTGAATTTGAAAAAAAATTGATGATGACTCTTCTAGATCACGAGATAATGGCATTTTAGTGGGACCGTGCGCTGCCACGGCGCTGCTGTCTCAGTGTCGCACAGTGAGGGAAGAGCACATTTTTGGACAAAACCGCCCGGAACGTACCATTTATTTAAAGACTTTCAAATTGATTAAAAACTGACATAAATCGATGTAATAACTAACTAAAAATTATTCTTAGTCGGTCAGATTAACCAAAAAATTGTTAATAATGCTATAAAGAAACTAATGAAAACGAAACTCATTTTTTCGTTATTTGCAATGATTAGCTACTTAAAATCCATAGATTTTGTATGACGCACGACAGATACTAATGTGCAATTACAGTTAGTCAAAAATAGTCGACTTTTAACAACTATTTAAACATTTTTTGTAAACAAATACACATTTCAACCATTTTTTCATGTTTTTATTGCGTAATCAACTAAGCCTTTGCATCAAATAATGACAAAATGTGCAATTTGTCTATAGAGAATATTTACATTGAATAAACCATTTTTTACAAACACTTTTTTAAACAGAATCTTATAATTGTAATTAAGAGCTTTTGAGGCTATGAAAAACATAACAACCAGGGTTTTTGGCAAGACAATACTAATTCATTTAAAACAAAATTAGTCAATTAATGAAAAGAATGATCACAATGTGTATTTGTTAACAAAAATTGTTTATGAACATTATTGTTCATAATTTTATTATGAACACTCAGAGAAAAAGTACTCCAATATGTGAGAGACGAGGGGAACTCACTCAGAAAGCACCCCGATATGTGAGAGGCCAAGGGAA
>CAKNXH010000194.1:147191-163989 GCA_932178445.1 Andricus quercusramuli
GGCCAAGGGAACTCATCCAGACAGCACCCCAATATGTGAGAGGAAAGAGGAATTCACTCAGGCAGCACCCCAATATGTGAGATGCAGGGGGAACTCACTCAGAAAGCACCTCGATATGTGAGAGGCCAAGGGAACTCATCCAGACAGCACCCAAATATGTGAGAGGCAAGGGGAACTCACTCAGAAAGCACCCCGATATGTGAGAGGCAAGGGGAGCTCACTCAGAAAGCACCCCAATATGTGAGAGGCAAGGGAAACTCGCTCAGAAAGCACTACAATATGTGAGAGGCCAAGGGAACTCATCATGACAGGACCCCAATATGTGAGAGGCAAGGGGAACTCACTCAGAAAGCACCCCAATATGTGAGAGACAAGGGAAACTCGCTCAAAAAGCACTCCAATATGTGAGAGACGAGGGGAACTCGCTCAAAAAGCACCCCAATATGTGAGAGGCAAGGGGAAGTCACTCAGAAAGCACCCCAATATGTGAGAGGCAAGGGAAACTCGCTCAAAAAGCACCCCGATCTGTGAAAGGCAAGGGGAACTCACTCAGAAAGCACTTTTTTTGTTTGTTAATCTAACCGACTGAGAATAATTTAGTAAATATTTTCTATAGACAAATTGCACATTTTTTCATTATTTTATGAAAAGGCTTAGTTGATTACGCAATAAAATCATGAAAAAATGGTCGAAATGTGTATTTGTTTACAAAAAATGTTTAAATAGTTGTTAAAAGTCAACTATTTTTGACTAATTGTAATTGCACATTAGTATCTGTCGTGTGTCATACAAAATCTATGGATTTTAAGTAGCTAATCATTGCAAATAACGAAAAAATGAGTTTCATTTTCATTAGTTTCTTTATAGCATTCTTAACAATTTTTTGGTTCATCTGACCGACTAAGAATAATTTTTTGTTAGTTATTACATCGATTTATGTCAGTTTTTAATCAATTTTAAAGTCTTTAAATAAATGGTACGTGCCGGGCGGTTTTGTCCAAAAATGTGCTCTTCCCTCACTGTGTGACACTGAGACAGCAGCGCCGTGGCAGCGCACGGTCCCACTAATATGCCATTATCTCGTGATCTAGAAGAGTCACCATCAATTTTTTTTGTCAAATTCAAGGTGAAATTATAAGAAATTGAATAGTCTTAACAAGAAAAGAGAAATTTTTTCCCTTCTTGACGAAAAACTGAATGCAAACTTTTTTTGGTTATTTTTTTGTTCGAAATTGAAAACCAAATTTTTTTTGGAATTTTCAATTTAAAGCGTATACCTTTATCTACAAAACCTACAATTTTTATCCAACTTTGTTCAATGGTCAATATACAAATGTCTCTTATATAAAACTACAATTTCACGAAGTTTACCTAAAATCGAAAAACCACTTGCAGATCATGATATTCCTGACGTATACTGACCCTGAAATTTCCAATACCCAGGGGGTGGGGTGCTGGAATTTTTTAATGAAAATTTATTTCAGAGAAAATCTCACCTCCATGTAAGATAAACAATTTTTCTTACATAGTTTGACCGCAAAATGGAATTTTAAGCTTTTAATAACATTTTTCACGATTGAAACAGAAACTATGCGTCTATTAAAAAAATGATTTACAAAAACTTTTGTAGATATTTTTGAGATGAGCAATTTTTCTTCTTAAAATTTTTTCGTATAGCGCACAATGCAACCGAAAAATGGAAATTTCAATTTTTAATAACATGCGGATGCATCCCAGCTTGAAAAAAGGTTTTGAGGGTTCATTTACCCAAAAAATAAAATTGCCTGTGACACGATCGGCACATTTCACTGAATAATGGTCACTATCTGCCGGACTATAACGAACATACACAGAATATGAACTCTGTTAATTAAATAAACGTGGAACCTTCATGAACTTTGTTTTACAAAATAAATAACAATAAGTACTTTGTTTTAAAAACATACAATTTTATAATTTCTTCAGGGCCTAAAATGTTGCTTAGTCTGTCACACTTTGCGTAGTACAAATTTAAAACTTTATTAGTCCGAAATCAAAGTACTATGCGATGGAAAATAACTTTTTTTTTTTTAAATTATAGTTTTCTAAGCTAATATTTTAAAAGTATTAAACGTGAACTTCAAAGTTTATTTAGAATGTTGATCTTTTGTCTATAAATTATAAAAATTTCAACAATATTGTGAAAAAGTCATAATTCCTGATTGAAAATCCAACTGTTTTGTTAAAAATTCGTCTTTTTGGTTTGAAAATTCAATAATTTCATTGCATTTTGTTTTCTATCTTGACTAAGATTTTTTTTTAAATTCAAATATTTTGTTGAACGTTCATTTTCTGGTTTGAAATTTCATCACTTTCTGAAGAAATCTCATCTTGTGCTACTGACTGGTTAAAAAATAATCGGTTTCAATTAAAAATGAACTTTTTTGTTAAGAATCACATTTTCGGGTAGGAAATTAAACTGTTTTGTAGAAAATTCGTGTTTTTAGCTCCAAAATACAATTATTTGATTAAAAAATTTATATATTTTGTAGAAAATTCGTCTTTTTGATAGAAAGTTCATTTTTCTGGTGAAAATGTAAGCGGTTCAAAATAATTTTTGTTTTAGTTAAGGGTTCAAGTATTTGAAAATTCATCATTGTTGGTTAAATCCTACTGTTTTATTATTCTAAATTAAATTTTTTTATTGTAATATCAAGTACTACATTGTTTATTAAAATTCATGTTTTAAGGTTGAAAATTTGTTTCTTTTTGGTTAAAAATTAATTCCTCCAACTGAAAATTTAACTTTTTCGCTGAAAGTTTATATTCTCGGTTTGAAAATGCAACTGTTTTGTAGAAAACCCGTCTATTTCGCTTGAAAATTCAACAATCTTGTACAAAATTTAACGGTTTTGTAGAAAATTCGTTTTTCATGGAAAATGAATGACTGATTCTTTTTTATTAAAAATTGATCTTTTTAAATTGAAAATTTAATTATTTAGTTGAAAAATTTGAGAAACTTTTCTTTTCTTGGTTGAAAATTCAACTACTTGGTTGAAACTTGAACTACTTTGTTAATTCTGAAGAAACTGTAAGATCCCCCCCCCCCCCCCTTATCGGATGATGTTATTTTTGGAAGACCCCTAAATAACTTCAAGAAAAAAATGTAATCTGCGAAAATTTCGTAAGATAGGGGTGTTCAAAACTTACGGACCTTAATAAAGAAAGGTGCGTGATTCGAAATTTCAGAAATTTTTTTTTGCAATTATTTACGTCCCCTAATTAGCGGCTGACCATACGGTCTGGCCTGGGGCTAGCTGAAAAAAAGTTAAGTTTTTGACCAGACCCAGGCCACACCATCTGGTCAGCGACAAGGCCGGACCGCTAGAAACTAGACGTTCTGGTCTGGACCGGCCTAGCGCCAGAAGGTTTATCGACACGGGACGTTTGCTTTCGCAGGCGTTATTTCATTTTTTCGTCGATTTTCCAAAAGAGTAAAGCGAGGGAAAATACGATGATTGAACGGCACACGAAACTCATCAATATGTCATGTTTTCAACGATTGTGCCTCAAAACCTCTTGCGTATCAGAAAGGCACAGGTGCAGTCTAAAGTCTCGTAATTCTTTCAAATAAAGAAGAAGAGTGAAAAAATCCTGTGAGGGGAAAAGGAAAGATCAGAATAGACCGACATTCCTCGGGTAAACACCGTCGGATTTCAAAAGTGAACAAACAGGGGTTAAAATGTAAGCGGTCGGTTCAACGCAACCCGAGCAGAATCGTGTAAACTGAAAGGGAGTTCTTCAATGAACGATGGACTGTTGAGCCGGTTTGACGGATCTTATGAAAAATCCGCTTTTCTCGTTTCTTTTGATTACTTCCAGCTTCAGATAAATTCTTTTAATATCATATTTGAGCAAGAATTTTTTGCGAGGAACGTTATACGAGGTCTGTCCGGAAAGCATCCGACGACTAGTGTACGCCGTTGTGTGAACGTCTAACCACGTACGCGTCGCATTTCAGGATGACGGAACGCACTGAACAAAGAGTGTACAACGAAATTTCCCAAAAACTCGGATCATTATGATCGAAAAACATTGTTATGATTCGGGAAGCGTATGGTGATGAATTTATATGTGATATTTAAATTAAAGAATGGTTTAGGCGATTTAAAAGTGATCGTATATCAGTGGAATGTGACCCGCGCTGTGGTAGGCCCACAGCGGCCAAGAAAGCTTAAAATGTGGAACGATTACAATTTTTAAATAATGGAAATCGTCGTTTAACTTAGAGTGGTAGGGGAAGTGTTACTAAGGATTTCTGAAGCGATTATGTGACGCAGTAAGAAGTGAACGGCCTGATTTGTGCGAAAATGGCGACAGAGTCCTACACCATGACAACGCACCTGCTCATTAATCGCAGCTCATTTAGCAATTTCTTGTGAAACGCGGCCCTACTCTACTTCGGCAGCCCCATACAATCCTGGAATGGCTCCCTGTGATTTCTGGCTGTTCCCCAAATTGATGTATCTCAGGCTCGTAGAGAGGAAAATCAGACCGGGGGGGGGGGGGGGGGGTGACGAGCCCTTATACGTAATTTTGAAAATTTAGAATTCAGGAAAATCCGGGCCCCCTTGAAAACTCCGGGTCCGGGAAAAATCTCCCCATTATCCCCCCCCCCTTACCTTCTCGTCAGGCCTCATGTATCCTTCAAGAGAAAAACTACTTCAAGGCGTAGAAGAACTAAAGCAGAAAGTGACGAGGCGTAGAAGAACTAAAGCAGAAAGTGACGAAGCAGCTGTTAGCTATTTCAAAAGGTAACTTTATGGAGTGCTTCCGAAAGTGGGTAAATCACTGGAAGAAGGCTTGCAAATGGAAGTACTGTGAAAAGGATATCATCGCTATTGGCCAGAATCAACTGTTACTCCTGATGATGAACCACAAGGTCGGGTGTGCCTTCCGGACAGTCCTAGTATTTTGATTTTTTTTATTACCCTTTTTTGGTTAAAACCATTTGTTAGGAACCAAACAAAAATTCTTAGATACTGATCCTTCCAATTTCAAATTATTTAACTTAGATAACTATTTATTTTCAATTTGACAAATTTAGAAATTTTAGGATCCTGCTCACATAGCATCCTTCCCCAAAAAAAACCCTGGTCTTTTCTTGGGACTTGGTCCACGTAACTGGAAGAAAAAGCAAGGTCTGACGTAGGTTCAGACCTAGATTAAAACATAGGTTCAGGTCCGCCTAAATTCTTTATTTCATTTTAATTGCATTAATTTTCACGTAAATTTGATGAAGAATTTAGTATTTTTAACAAAAATAGCAATAACTAAAGAATCGAGTGAAAATTTCATAATTTTATAAAATTTCATAAAATCATGTTAAAGAGTGGCAAAATAATCAGTAATATTTCAGACTTCGAAAACAGCGGGCCGATGCAATGTCAAGCTTAATTTGTGCTCGCAAGTTAGCTCTGATTTATATTCTTGGCAATTCATTTCTCTTGCAAAAAGAAGTAGCCCCTAATGCGCTGCCCTGCGGCCTAATTTGGAACTAATGCTCTCAGTTTCGCGGATCTTAGTTTCGAACTAAACCGATAGGCAGCGCATTAGGTGCGACTTCTTCTCGCAAGAGAAATGAATCGCCAAGTAGTCTCGAAACAGAGCTAACTTGCAACCATGAATTAAGCGTGCTATTACATCGGTTCACTGTTTTTTTAGTCTGAAATATTACTCAATATTTCGGTTGTTTTAAAAAAATTCTTGATAACTGTGCTATCAAGGAATAATAAAAAGTTTCTTTATTTATTGTTTCTCACAAATTATGGAGAAAAAATGTGAAAAATAAAATAAAATCATTCGTCACTTATTGGCAGGATTTTATGATATTTTCATGTGATTTGATAAAAACTTTATTGTACATAAATTCACAATCATGTGCGCATTTTATTCAACTAAATCCAGACATATTCAACAGTATTCAAATCTGTATCTTTCATGAGCAAAAGTAACTTTAATGTCAAATATCAATCAAAAAATGCACTTCTATAACCAGTAAAAAATTATATTTTCCAATATTTCCATTACATTATGTAAATTAAAAAGATTACTTTTAAAAACCAAAACATACCACATAAGGTTGATTTTTGCTTATACAATCCAAAATTTGACCTTGTTTTTCACTTTTTTGTCTGTGAGATGACACATTTTATTTCAAAATCGACGCTGTGAAGGTTTTTCATATTTTCGGAGATGAATATCTCTTGAAGAGATAAAAATTGCTCAATAATCGCGATCATGGGATTTGAAATTACGACTAAATTGAAGTTAGTTTTCGTTATTCGGTAGCTCTACATTTCAGTTTTGAAGTATTTGGTCAATTTAGGTTTCTTCATAAACAGTTTCACTAGTTGAGAATTTACTGAGTTCTACAATAAATACTTTTTAGGGAGATGTACTGAAAAATTTAAAATTTCTGTACTGAAAGATGTACTGAAAAATTTAAAAGTTTTTGATCTTATCACGCTGTAAATTTCGCATTTCTCCTGGGAGTTTTTTATTATCTTAAAAAAACGATTTTGAGAATTGCACATAAATTTATATTTCAAGGTTTAAAGTTAATGAGTTCTGTAAATTGAAGCATCGGCTCCAAGAATGTTGTGTGAACATTATTGGAAGACTGCGTTTTATCCCCCCCCCCCGCACTATGAAGTGTACACAAAAATTTGGGGGAAATTCTAACTTTTCTTTAACCCGAGTGGAAAAAATTCGTGGCAGTCTTAAGTAGAGAGATCGGCTGGCTACTTCGAATCTAGACCGTCTACTTAAGACGGTCTGACGAGGTGTTGGCCTTGGCCCTCTCAGACGTTCTCGATTGAAAAATTTTCAAAGTGTCGTCGAAACGGTCTAACTTGGCCCCTCTCAGACGGACTCGATTGAAAATATCTACTTCGTGGCTGTCTTAAGTAGAGAGATCGGCTGGCTAGACCGAATCTAGACCGTCTAGTTAAACGTTGGTCTTGGCCCTCTCAGACGGTCTCGATTGAAAATATCTAAGTGCTATCGTGACGGTCTGGTGTGATCCTCAGCAGACGGACATGATTAGAAAAACTTTAAAGTATTTCAAAGTGTGCAGGATCGTTTTCTGTTGACGTCATTGACACTTATCTGTCGCGAGTACAACTTTTTTCCTGTATTTTTTTGTTAAGAAAAAATTCTAAGTTCCATCTTTATGCACAATTGTGAATGTTAAAAAAAAATGATATTTTATGTCAATCTTAACGTTGTAAAATGGTCTGAAACACCTAAAAACCAAATGTTGCACAGAAGTTTAAAAAAATTTGTTATTAAAAAATTGTAAAAGTTCACGATCAGATTTCTAAGTTCCGTCGTTAAAAATTTTAAATGTTCATAAAAAATCACATTTCCTGTCATTGTAGAAAGTTGTAAAGTAGTCTAAAACACGAAAAAACGAAATATTACAAGAAAAAAAAATTGTAATCGATATAAATTATTTATTTAAAAATTATATTATCTATATTCCTGTCAACAGTTCGTATATTTTACATTTGCATAACGTCACATAATAATAAATATTCAATCAGGAGAAGAGAGTTTAAAATTTGGTGTTTTAACTTTTATGAGCTGTAGCTTATGAGGATGGCTTTTTCATCGAGTTTCGACTCGCAGGTTTAGCGCAATGGTTAAGACTCCCGACTGCTAGGCGATAGATTTAGGTATATAGATGTAGGTTCGATACCCCGTAGTGTTAGAAATTTTATTTGTATTATTATTTGGAAATGTAATATATGTATTCACTCTACACCAGGACCATTAATATTCAAAGACAAAATACTCGCAATCAATTAATATTTATTTTTTATTATTCTTCAAATTAACTCCAGTGAAGGCGGCCAGAGTCTGGACGAGCTGATCAGCGGCTGGTTAGCACCGTCTAATCTAGTCACCGTCTGTCCAGTGTCTGAACAGACACAAGACGGTCTGGCCAGCGCCCTGAAAATTTACCACACGGGAAACGTCCTGTTCTTACACTTTCTATTACTAATTACTTATACTTAAAGTACAACACAAGAAAAAATTTCATCGCAATATCCTTAGCAAGAGACTGCGTTTTATCCACCCACGCACACTGAAATGTTTAAAAAAATTCGGAACATTCCACGAAATGCTCTGTTCTCGGATTTTCTTCGACTTGTTACTTTTATCTGACGTCAGGTAACAGCAAAAAAATTCATCTCTATATCCTTATCGGAAGATTGAATTTTATCTAGACACGCCCTCTGATATATACCAAAAAGTGCGTGGGCGGACAAAACGCCGTGTTCCGATAAGGATATTGGGATGAAACTTTTTCTTGTGTAATTAGACATCGAGTATAAGTAATTATTAAAATAAAATTTGAGAACTGGGTGTTGAAAGGAAAGTTATATTTTTTTTTGAATGTTTTCATATACATTTTAGAGTGCGTGGGCGAATAAAACGACATATTCCGATAAGGATATTGGAATATAACTCTTTTTTATGTTATTGGACATGAAGTATCAGTAATTTTTTTAATTTTTTTTATATACCATTAAGCCATTTGCCTTTCGGGGTAGGCCCGGTAGTACCCGATTCGGGTAGTGTTTCTAGATGGATTATTTATTACTAGTACTACTAGTGTGGGCTCACCACACCCACGACGGGCCAACAGCACGCAGTATTCCCGCACGGTCACCCATCCAAGTACTAACCGCCCCCAACACTGCTTAACTTCAGTGATATTACGAGAACTGGTGTTTTCAGCGTGGTATCGCCGTTGGCGATTAATAAAATTAAATTTGATAACCGGACGTTTACAGGAAAGTTAAAATTTCTCTATAATTTTTTCATATACATATATTTTGGAGTAGGTGGGTGGATAAAAGGCAGTCTTCCGATAAAGATATTGGGATGGAACTTTTTCTTGTGTTGTAAGACATTAGGTACAAGTAATTATGAATATATTACAATACAATATTTTTACAATCGAAAAAAAATTAATTTGCTAATGTTTCCAAATTTTTTTTTTGCTTATAAACGTTGCGATTATAGTGTTGCCGCGATACGATACGATACGATAATCAAGGTCATTATCGTATCGTGTCGCGAAATTATCGTCTGATTATCGTATCGTCATGGACAGTATCGTATCGTATCGTCTTATCGTCACGATAAAAATTTACATTATCGTATCGATTATCGCAATTATCGTATCGTATCGCAATTATCGTCTATCGCGGCATCACTAGTTGCGAACTTCAGTGATATGCATGCACAGTAGGGTGGTCCAAAAACGCATTGGAAAATTTTTTTTTTTAATTTTTATCGGGACACCCCCCAAATTTGTTCGAATTCGCACAAAAATAAATGCGTTTTTTTTGTTTGGGAAAAAAATTATATTTAGGGGTGGCGCAAGCCTCATGAAGTTTAACATAAGAAAAAAAGACGTTTTTGTAAATCTTATTCAGAATCCTCAATATTATCTCAATCGAGTTGGAACTCAACATTTCTCTTCACAATTAGCCATAGAATACGAATAAAATATCACTTTTCAAATATCACCCCCATAAGTCTGTTTTATAGGGTCCCAAAGAAACCCCATTAGTGAAAAAATGGGTTTTACGAGTTTTTGGCGCTAATTATGATTTTTTTGCGTTTTTTTTAATGCGAATTATTTCTAATACATCACGTATGACTTTATACTGGAAATTAGATATTTTAATGAATTGTTTAAACAATTTATTATTGTTTTTAGCAATTTTCTCATAGAATGTAGTTAGAAAGACGCGGTTTTTTCACAAATTTCCCATTTGTTGTCTAATTTTCAATTAGAGGGAAGTGATAGTTCATCAATGTTAACAATAGTGATTGTTTGAACAATTTATTATAATTATTAATAATATTATATTTGAATAATGCTAGAAAAATGCGGATTTTTTTTTAGTTTCTGGCTTTTTGTCCAATTTTCATCTGTAGTGAAGTAATAATAAATTCAAGTTAACAAAATAATTGTCTAAACAAGTTATTATAATTATTATCTAATAATATTATATTTGAATAATGCTGAAAAGATGCGTTTTTTTTAAATTTCTGGTTTTTTGTCCACTTTTCATTCGAAGTGAAGTAATAATGAATTCAAGTTAACAACACAATTGTTTAAACAATTAATTATACTTATTAATAATATTATAATTGAATAATGCTAGAAAGATGCGGCTTTTTTTTAAATTTCTGGCTTTTTGTTTAATTTTCATTTGGAGTGAAGTCATAATGAATTCAAGTTAACAAAATAATTGTTTAAACAATTTATTATCATTGTTGATAATATTCCCTTTGCTTAATTGTTAGAATGTTGCGGGTTTTTCTGAAATTTTCAACTGTTTGTTCATTTTTCATTAGGCGTGACTTAATAATTGATTAGATTGAGCAAAAATAATTGTTCAAACAAATTATTATTGTTGATGACTATCTTCATCTATATCAATTGCGCCTGATAGTTGCGTTTTTTCGGCAATGTTTACCTTTCTGTCCTTATTTCACTTAGTGAGGTAATAATTAATTAAAGTTAACAAAAAAGTTGTTTGAACAATTTAATATTGTTTTCTGCCTTTCGTGTAAAATAGCTTTTTTTCTTTAAATCAATTTTTTTTAAGCATTGTGAAAAGAGCAAAAATAATTCACTTAAACCAACAATACCTTTCGGAAAATCATTTTTGTTGTGCATGATTTATTACTTGTTCATAAATGAAAAGGCGATGCAAAGTGAAAGATTTTAGAAAAAACCGCCACTTTCTAGCACTTATCTAAGAAAATTTAGTTATGAACAATATTATATTGTTTAAACAACTTTTTTGTTGACTTTAATTAATTATTACCTCTCTAAGTGAAAAAAGGACATAAAGGTGAAAATGGCCGGAAAACCGCAACTATCAGGCGCAATTGATATTGATGAAGATAGTCATAAACAATAATAATTTGTTTAAACAATTATTCTTGCTAAATCTAATTAATTATCAAGTCACGCCTAATAGAAAATAGACAAACAGTGGAAAATTTAAAAAAAAACCGCAACATTCTACGAATTAAGCAAAGAGAATGCTATCAACAATGATAATAAATTGTTTAGACAATTATTTTGTTAACTTGAATTCATTATCACTTCACTCCAAATGAAAATAAAAAAAAAACGCATTTTCCTAGCATTATTCAAATATAATATTATTAATAATTATAATAAATTGTTTGAACAATTATTTTGTTAACTTGAATTTATTATCACTTAACTACAGATCGAAATTGGACTAAACTATGAGAAAATTGCTAAAAACAATAATAAATTGCTTAAACAATTCATAAAATATCTAATTTTCAGTATAAAGTCATATTTTATATATTAGAAACAATTCGCATTAAAAAAACCGCAAAAAAATCATAATTAGCGCCAAAAACTCGCAAAAACCATTTTTTCACTTATGGGGTTTTTTGGGACCCTATAAAACAGACTTATGGGGGTGATATTTGAAAAGTGATATTTTATTCGTATTCTATGGCTAATTGTGAAGAGAAGTGTTGAGTTTCAACTCGATTGAGATAATATTGAGGATTCTGAATGAGATTTACAACAACGTCTTTTTTTCTTATGGGAAATACATGTTAAACTTCATGGGGCTTGCGCCACCCCTGAATACCATTTTTTTCCAAAACAAAAAAACGCATTTATTTTTGTGCGGATTCGAACAAATTTGAGGGGTGTCCCCATAAAAATTCGAAAAAAATTTTTTTGGACCACCCTAATGCACAGAGATTTTGACTGGATTGTATCTATCAGACAGAATACGTTAAGTGTTCCAACCTAAAATTATTGTTTTTTCTTTATCAGATTGAAACTTGTCTGAATTATAGTCCTGTAGTGGACCAACGTTCATTCACCAAACCCACGAACCGATTGCAAATGTACAGTACCCTTCCACTTATCGCACTCGCACCTATCGGGACTTCCCCTTCTCGCTTTGATCCCACTACCGACTCTTCAAAAAAAGCTGACATCCAATATGTATAAATGGCTATCAATTCTAGACAAATATAAATTCAGTACAAATTGATTTATATAGAAACATTCACATGCCAATCCAGAGTTCTCAAATTTTGAATTTTTTTTCTGAATAAAACTTTTAACAAACTACACATTATCCACGATTGTTATGTAAAATTTGCCTAATAACCTCTCAATGTTCTCTGCTACTTGTTTTCTCAACGGTCAAATTTTGACATTTTCTTTTTTTTTTTGAATAGATTCGATTTTCTCAACCAACCAGATATGAGGATAAAGCACAAAGGGAGAATGATTTTTAACGTGGTGGAGAAACTCATACCTGATGCGATTCCCAGTCCCAGGCTTTCACGAGAAGTGGGAGGATACTGTACAGGGGCCTGCAGTTTTCACTTTTTCAGGTGTTTTTTCACCAAAACTTTAGTGTAACTTCTTTTAGGATAATTCGATTAGACCTTCATTATAATGTTTTGGAAAGCACTTTTTATGTAATTTGAGACTATCATATCAATTTTTTCATTACATTTCTTTTTCCAAATCAAAATTAAAATTGATTTTTTGAAGAAAAAAACGCCACTTATTTTTGTTTTTCTTTAAAAGAAGCTGTTTTACTTTTTAGAATGAAAAGAGGGATGAAAATAATATCTTGATTAAATTGAGATTTTTACGCTGGAGGGTACCACGTTTGGTTTATTGGTGGGCGGGGGAGCCCTGATGGAGCCCCCCAGCCACTCAACCTATGAAGTCTAATGTGCCACACCCTTAACTATTAGCTCTTACTAGTTGAATCCAGAGTTCTTTTATAGGGTACGACGCCGTTATGATTATATAATATACATACGCATAAAAAATAATTCCAAGATAGTTCAGTGGAAGCTTGGAGGCACGTTAAATCCATCCCAATTTTTACTCTGCAATTCACGCCTACCCCGAAAGGGAAATGATTTAATGGTATAATAATAATAATAATGACTTCAAAGATTGTAAAGAAGCAGAATGAAAAAATTTTAGTTGATTTTTTGTTTCAAAAAATCATTTTTAATTTTGATTTTCAAACAAACAACAATTCAAAATAAAAACATAAATTGTTATGATAGTCTGAAATTGCACGAAAAGACCTTTGGAAAACATTATAATAAAGGTCCATTTAGATTATCCTAAAAGAAGTTACACTAACGTGAAGGGGAAAAAGAACCTGAAAAAGTGAAACTCTAGGCCCCTGTATATTGGCAACTGGTTGATAAATGGACCAATGGTTTGGTGAATTAATTTAGGTCCACTGGGGCTAAAATTCAGCCAAGGTTTAAACCGGCCCAAATACTACTTTGGAATAACAATTTATCATATTTGGTTCCTTTTCAGCAAGAAAGGTTTCTTTTTGTTGCAACCTTTTTAGAACCAAAAATCGGTTCTAATAAAAACCCTAATTTGTTCTACACTGAGCGAAGAATTCCCCAGTGGTTCGGGTTTACACCCCAATAGTTGGGGTGGTTTCTCTTTTTTTCTGTTTCACACGAAGGATTGGTGCGCTCGCACCAATGAGTCGTGCAAGCACCCCAACCATTGGGGTGCTCACCCGAAGCAGCAGCGGCCGAACTGGTGGGGTGCGCGCCCCAATGGTTGGGGACCTTGCACCTATGATTCGGGAGATTCGAGTTGTCCACCGCGTTGGATGTTGCGCGTTCGACGTTTGCGCATGTTCGTTAATGGCCTCAGCTGATAAACATCAGGCTCTTCCCGAATGTCACCATTTCTAGTTTATGTCAATTTTATTATTCATGTGCGAGATGTCAGTGGAATACAGTGTAAACTAGTTATCTGGTTTTTCTTTGGATAATCATTAACGAAGGTAAGAGAAATATAAAACCTTCTTTTCTCCAGAATTATTTCTGTATATATGCAGAAATAATTCTTCGTTAATGAACCTTCGTTAATGATTATCCAAAGAAAAACCAGATAACTAGTTTACACTGTATTCCACTGACATCTCGCACATGAATAATAAAATTGACATAAACTAGAAACGGTGACATTCGGGAAGAGCCTGATGTTTATCCGCTGCGGCCATTAACGAACATGCGCAAACGTCGAACGCGCAACATCCAACGCGGTGGACAACTCGAATCTCCCGAATCATAGGTGCAAGCTTCCCAACCATTGGGGCGCGCACCCCACCAGTTCGGCCGCTGCTGCTTCGGGTGAGCACCCCAATGGTTGGGGTGCTTGCACGACTCATTGGTGCGAGCGCACCAATCCTTCGTGTGAAACAGAAAAAAAGAGAAACCACCCCAACTATTGGGGTGTAAACCCGAACCACTGGGGAATTCTTTGCTCAGTGTACAGTATATTGAATTTACTGGAATTTTTTGTCTCTATAGCCTCTTATTAGAGGAACGTCTGAAAATCATATACACCAATCTCAAATCATATATAAGATTTTCTGCAAAATCTGTCAACAGATGCCCACGTGGAAAAATCTTCTGACGCTGGTCCGGCCCAGACCAGGAGGTCTGTTTGGTTTCCAGTCTTGACGCTGAATAGATGGTTTGACGTGGGCCTGGCTAAAAGGGTCACGTTTTTCTTTGGCTAGCACCAAGCAAGAGCATCTGGTCAGCCGCTAGGTATTGTCTGGTCAGACACTAGTTGAGGGCTGGTCAGCTGCTGGTTGGACTCTCTTTATTTTTTTATTGATTTGAAAAAAAAACCATTCCTTACTATAAGCATATTTAGCTGATCAGCGCCAAACTTGGACCAGACCAGACCTTCCAGACAGAACTTAGAGCCTTTATTGTTTTTGGATGACTGAGCAGCACCATTCCTGGGCTAGACCATACCTTCCTGACTAGACGATCTAGATAAAGTCATATACCTGGGCAAGACTAGCGCCAGACCTTGGCCAGCAGATCAGATCTTCCTGGCTAGGCAGTCTAGACAAAGCCAGACCTGGGCGAGACCTGATACCAGACTGCCATGAAATTTTTCCACGCGGGAGTATCGTATTACTTTCCTGGAAAATGTAACAACTTTTTTCTCTAGAGAAAGGGTAGTTATTGTGCGCATAGTGTACACTGTACAATGTTCTGGTTGTTGTTCAAAAAGCCTTATTTGAATGATTATATCTTTTGCGGTTAAACTTTGTCCTATTTCTCTGAATAATTTGTCAACAGTATACTGATTTTACTCCCCATCGCATTAGAGGTAACAGGAGTACTTCTGCTTTTCATCGTGCCGTCACAGGGACATCCCGAGCCACTTACCAAGTAACGTGTTCTGCGTGGTAATGCAGGTTTCTCTATTAAGGACGATATACGATATACGTCTGTTGCATGTGCAAGTGCAACAAAATACAGGAACCCGTTCTGAATTCCCAACTCCCAAGAGACGCGTAAAAATCTTTCTATCGTCTTTCTATATAGCAATCGATAGAAAGAAAAATATAATCGACAATATGATGGCAAAACATGAAATATTTAGACCAATATATTAGCTTTCCTTTAATTATGGGAAAAATGAAATCTATCTCAATCAAAAGACTTAATTATTAGGTCATCCAAAAAAGTCCAATTAATTTTATCTCCTTGCAAATTAAAAATTATTCTCTAACAATCGTACGCACAATTTCAGTGAAATCAGGTAATATCTATATTTGACGGATCGCAGTACAGAACTAGATAACCAGCATTTTTTCAGAAAATGGGCTTTTTGCATAAGAAATGATTGAAAAATCAAACATATATTGTGTTAAAAGGTTTTGTTCGAAATATCATTTTTAATATAGCAACAAAAAGATTTGTAACTCAAAACCAGATAACTGAGTCTCTGTACTGGTCTCCCATCTTCTTTTTTTTAATTACCTAACATCTTACCTTTTTTTAAAACCGTTTTCTGACCATATTCCTTTTTAAAAGCTTCCAAATACAGTAAAATAATCAAATACTTCTGTTTTCAAAGAAAAGGCCCTTGATTAAAACTATTAGCCACTTTTTTCAGCACCAAAGTACCAATCAAATTCCAACCTAAAATCTTACATCTTCATTTTTTACAAAAAGTCACTTTTACAAGTTTTTTTTCAGTTTACTTTTTGCCTTGCGATCAAAAACGATATTACTTAAAATTATTATAGTTTATGTATAAAGAAACATATACCTTTCTTTTTTTTATAGACCTTTCAGCGAAGAATAGTCAGTTACAGTGCGATACCGTCAGACTTTCTAATCAAACTCATTTTCTCCCAATTTAGCAACTCAATCCCTCAGTAGTAAGTTTTTATTTTTAGTTTCAACTGAAAATTGCATTTTTTATCGTAATCCGCAACCGAGTCTATTCCAATTTTATTTTCCTGTGACTTTGAAATTGTAAAGTTCCACATTCTATTTTTCGGAACTCGACAATTTTTTTATTCATACTGTACTGTAACCCTTCAATATTAAGAAATAAATTGGATTTTATATGTTGGGAGTGATTAGGGGCCATTCATTAATTACGTAAGGGTCCCGAGGGGGAGGGGGGGGTTAAAACCATTCTTACGTAATATCTTACTACGTCAATTATTGTTTCAATTCGAACGATCACAGTAGCTACTACTACTTCCAAAGACTAATATTATTTTTTCAAGAAATGAAAATCTTTTGTTTATGTCAAATAACAACGTGTTTTAGTTTTTCTAATGACATGTAACTATTCAATGCTATTAAGATAAATTCTAAGCTAAATATTACGTAAGAA
>CAKNXH010000194.1:164089-185563 GCA_932178445.1 Andricus quercusramuli
CCCCCCCCCCCCCCCCCCCCCCCCCCCCCCCCCCCCCCCCCCCCCCCCCCCCCCCCCCCCCCCCCCCCCCCCCCCCCCCCCCCCCCCCCCCCCCCCCCCCCCCCCCCCCCCCCCCCCCCCCAAACATTGTAAAAATCGCCCTTACGTAATTAATTATATTCAAAATTTCGACATTTTACCACAAAAGTGGTAGGGATCACAGTCTTTCTCCTATTCTATTGATACCCCTTTTTAAATTACCCTTCTTTCACCCTAGTCTCAAAAAACTTACCCCTTTTCTTTTTAAATTAACGATATTTGAAAATTCCATATTTGAATTACGCGGGAAATGCTCTGAAATTAGTAGATGTATTGCATGAGAACTACAAGAACCATGGTTTGTTTTACATCTACAAAATTTTTCTTTTCAAAAAACTAGAATGCACTACCGCGTGTAGTAAAATTTTTCCTTTTGAATATTTGAGCACCGTGAGTGCCGTATTACCTGCTTGGGCACAGTATTGAAATAATATTTTTATTTTCAGATGTTAACTAACTTCTTCGCAACTATCACAATACATGAGAAACACCCAAAAAACTTTTCACCTCAAATATTAAGCAATCATTTTAATTGGTCTAACTTTTTCACTATTTGATATTGTAGTCATAACTAAACTTTTTTTCATAAATTTTTTACCAAGAAACGAACTGTATTGCAAAAGTTTCAAAGGGAATTTACATTTTATTCGAAGAAATAAAGAACAGAGGGAAAAATGAATTCCGTTGTGAAATTTATTGGCTAAGACAAATGTCGAGAAACATTTTCTTTTTTATAGATGTATAAACGTTTATTTTCCGGCCTAACGGCCTTAAAAACTTGAATTATTTTTCATATCGTCAATTAAATGCGGTCGCTCGCGCGCTGACCCGGCGCCTGACCTAAACTGACTCGT
Source organism: Andricus quercusramuli (assembly GCA_932178445.1). Lineage (NCBI taxonomy): Eukaryota > Metazoa > Arthropoda > Insecta > Hymenoptera > Cynipidae > Andricus > Andricus quercusramuli. Next base: position 165,022 of record CAKNXH010000194.1, read on the forward strand.
TCTACTTCATACCATTTATTCTGACCAATGCGGGCTCTCTTCACTACAATATAGCACTGTTGACACAACTGGGCTGATGAATGAAAATCAAAATGTTGGCATTATTCAATCAAAATAATATTACTGATGATGTATTTTCATATAAAAACAATTATTTTCAATAAAGAATGTTTAAACTTACATACATAAACAATTTATTTTGACAATGTTTTTAATTTTTTCTTACGATCGCTTCTTAGCAGCTTAAAAAACTGGCTAAATTTTTAGAATTAGTTGCTTGTTTTTCCAGGAAAACATTCACTACAATTCTACTGCTTCCAATTTCAAATGAATTTTTCCCTAGCTTGAAATCGTTAAAACAATTTTTTTAAAGAAAACATTTTTGGAACAAATAAATATATTTGAAGATTATTTACTAATATGAAAAATTGGAAACAGCAGAGCTGTAGTGAGTGTGTATCATAAAAACTGTTGTTAAAAAGATTATGTTTCATAATCTTAAATTTTTTAAATTAAAGATCATGTTATTTGTTTCATAAGGCACGACAAATAATAACTAGGAGTTCTTGAAATCATAGAAAACTTTTATTCTTAGAGATCTGAGTTTTGGCATGACAACTATCTCAATGACAAATATTTAATTTTGATCATTTAAAATATTTTTTAGTGTCGAAATAATAGCTTAAAACTGCTTTTATAGAGTCTTCATGTAGGCAAACTGAGATTTATGTTTTTTTTTTATATTTACAATATAAATAATAAAACTAATACTTTAAGGTTATTTTCAATTATTTTAAAATCGCAGAATAATAAGAATATCGATTTTTTCCTCAATAGAAATAAATTTAGTATTATCGGATGACACAGAATTATTGTACGATCGTTTTTGGGCTTCTTAATCATTCATTTTGTTAAAATAAGGATACTTTATGTGTGATTAATTTTTCACTGTTTGAAGCAGGTTTAATAATTTTTGATTGTTAATCAATTATTGCAAAACTGTCTTGTTACCGGATGACAAAAAGTTTCGAATTTATTTTCTAATTATTGTACAATTAATATTGAAGTTATCCGCGTATACTGATAATATCATCTTGAACTTTATCGCCATAAATGTAAACACATGTAGCCAGGGACACGTTATCGAATATCGAATTCATGTTGATATGGAGTAAACTAAAAATATTTGACACATAGTATACAGTGTACATATGCCCTGCTGTAATCAAAAAATTATTCCTCCAAACACAAGCGTGTAATATTCTAGTGCATGATATTGCCAACTTTATTATTCATAACCTAATACTCATTATAATCAACGAAAAAGTGTTTAATCACTAAAAATTAATAAAATTTCTTGAAACTTCGAGATAATCTTAGAATTTAAATCAATATGTTTTCGACTTTATATTCAAAGACTAAATTAAATTTATACATAACAATTTTTATTTAAAAAAAAATACAGATGAATGAGGTTTTGATGAATTAAGGAATGTGAGAAGTTGGAAGTCTAGTAGTATATATTTCTCCGGAAATATTTCTCTCCAAAAAGATAATTTTCAGAAAATAGGGTTTATTGATTTCATAAAAGCCATATTATGGTTGAAACCTTGACACGGGCGGAGGTCTGTAATCCCCAAGGCGATTTTGGTAAAGCTTTGGATTACACTGAGAGGTAGGATTTATCTCACAACTTATGGCAAGAGAAGGCTCATAATGAGGATACTAGTTCTGAATCTTGAAAAGTTTTATAAGAAAAAAAAGTTATCTTTTAACAGTCTTTCATAACTGCGATACGTCTTTCATATTTCATATTTCATTCAACAAAAAGTCGCACGCAAGCAGATAATGAAGATATTCTACTTTTAGTAACGTACACGGTTTTCTGTAGGAAAAAACTTTGTATGCAATATTATATGACAATTGTTGTAATTTTCACTATTTTAATAATAGGGGCGTTCACATTGTTTAAACAAAGAAAATTTTGACTGTCTGACAAATTTCATATGATTTTCTTATTAAATTTAATTGAAGCTTGTTTACTTTTGCAAATTAATAATTGTAAGCATTAAAAGATCAAATGTTTTCATTTCAGCACTTTAATTTTGATGTTCTTCAAATAAAAAAACAATTAGAATCCTAGAAGATGTCTTCAAAAACCCACATGAAAAAAGTTGTGTAGGCTGCGGCAATTGAAAATGCTATAAAAAATAAATAAAAACATAAAAAAATAAATAATTCTGGTGCAAATTTTTTCATAAAAAACTAAAACCTTTTTACAAGAATCTACAAATAAATGCAATAAATTACAATTGAGATTACAGGAAAGTACAACTTTTTCTATTATTCAGACGAATTTTGTACTTTCTTTATCTTTTTGCTTCCTCATCAAGGGGCTATTCACTGGGAAATCAAGGGTAGGGGAGAGTGGGGCATGTGTCAGGCTTTGAAGGAAACGTCCTTTAAAATATAATTGAAATGTGATTTTGATTTCTGTATTATTTGGTGAGAAGCTCACATTATCAGGTTGCATATTTCATTACTTAAATCCGTTTTTTAACAACGTCATTATTTGATATTTAATTAATTCATTGGTCTTGCATTTGGGTCAGCATACCCCATACCATGGGGCATGGTGTCCATCATATTAGACCCGATTTATTTCATGAATATGAACGTTGTAGAATAAAAAGCGTACACTATAATAATTCTTGAAAGTATGATGTAACAAAAAAAAATGTACTCGAGACATGGTCAACACTAAATAAATGTTTTCTTATCAATCAAAGTAAAGTAATTCGCAACACCTAGTTATAACCTCTTACTCCTTGAAGATTATTCACCCTAATAAATGAAGAGAATTGCTTGAAGTGTTTTTGAAATGGGAATTTATTAGCAGGAATGAAAAAAACTTTATAACAATAAGTTTCAATCTTTTTAGGTTATATAACCTCAAAGTTTATATGCTGGTCTCTTTCAATGGAATAAAACATAAAATTGAGCGATTACGTAAAGAGAATCCTTTCAAGTATATTTTCATAGAGAATTATAATTACGAATTTAAATACATTTATAACCATTTTTATGTTTGTAGGTTATAATCACGAATTTCACATGATAATCCATTCCAAAGTAATTTAGCGTGAACTTGGTACTTGCCGTATTATTATTAAATATAACTCCAAATCACATGTCGATTTTCAATATCTGTATAACTTTATTATTAAAAAACTCGAATTTAATTAGACAGAACAGATATAAATGAATTTGCTGTGTTTTTCTACATTATCGATCAAATTACCGACCTGTTATCAAGCACTGTTACCATCATCACAAAGTTTTAGGGACAGCATGCCCCGTATGTTATGTTTCAAGATTTTATTAATTTTAGTACATTTAGAACGTTTATAAAAACAATTTATGATACCAGACGTTTGAAGAAATACTTCACCTATTAGAATCTCACATTTTCATGCTTCAAGTATTTCAAAATATGGTGTAACTGCTTAATTTCTGCCAAAGATTTTTCCATCTGTTTCTGTAAAAACTGTTTTTTCATAATAACTCTTCTGACACGTATTTTAAAACGAAAATTTTATGTCATCACTATTTTTCCAAACAAAGAAAGACATTTTATGCAAAAAAATAATATGGAAATCAATAAACGTGGGCATTTTTTTGTAATTGACACTATGTCCCACACGGACATCATACCCCACTCCCCCTACTAATGCTCATTTAACTTTATTAAAATCTTCGAAATCAGTATGAACACAGAAAAAACTAAGAGTCATCTTTACCTTGATTCTTGAGAAAAGATTACCTGCAACAAAAATTACCCCATGTGGGTAAACTTTCCCTGACGTCTCGGTATTTTTCTGCTTCTACTCGCGCTTGTAAGGAACTTCTGACAGCTCTAACGATTCGGCAAGTCAGCCTTTATGAAGCCGCACTTATCAGATTTGCCTTTTACATTAACCATCAGTTAACTTCACTTCAGCGATCAAAGCTAGTGGCTTTCAATTTGAAGACGGTGGTGACAAGTTTTATGAGAACAAAAGACATTTTCTGCCCATCGAGGGTAATATTTGTGTCTTACCAATAATACGAACAGGTAAAAATACGAAGTTACCTGCAACACCATTCACCCCAAGTTTTTTCTGTGAACTCGATGAAGTCAGCGACTACGACTTTTAATATGAACAGAATCTTCTAATATTACTTAAGCTTGGAGATCACTGGTGATCACAGGGAAATCATCTGAAATCCTTTTGTCATAACTGAATTGAAGACTGAATTCAGTGGAACACTGAATTCACTGAGTTCGAAGTCTGCGAAATCAGTTGAACTCTATACGTACTGCTCGAAGAGGTGACTGTGAGTGCAGTTCCACCGACGAAGCTTTGGCTGCGTGGCGTGGCGTATCCAGTGGCTTAGAGGTGGAGGGGATACACAGGTTGGAAAGAGAATGCGGATACCCCTCTTGGACTCCTCCCCTACTCCTGTGTATCCCCACCACCTCCAAGGCGCAATATAGGCCGCGCCACTCACGTGTAAGCGACGTCACGCAGCCAAAGCTTGGTCGGTGGAACTACACTCACGGACACTACGTATAGCGTTCGCATGCGCCGAGAGCGTGCGGATTGGTCTCGTTCTTTACCGTGAAAGCCCGTTGAAGGCGGTTGAAGGGTGTGTTGTGTATTCAAATTTATTTGGCTTAGATTTCATCAAATTAATTAAAAGTAAATATTTTCATGTACAATTAATTGTCGAATCTAAATTTTAGGGCCTCAAGCACTTCTAAAACCGCCTTCAACGTTCATTTCGATGTTTTTACAAATTTTTCTAAAATTGTTTGCTTCCAGTTTCGTCCATATATTTCTTTTACTGTTAATAACAAAACTCTGAAACAAGTTTTTAAAACTAACAGACTTTTGCATAATTTAGGAAAGAAAAAAGTTTGAGTGTAGGAAAGAAAGTCCCCTGTGCATTTACTGATCTAGAAAAAGCATTTGACAAGGTGAATAGAAGTAAACTTTGGGAAGTCCTTAAAGAGTATGGAGTAAATGGAGGGCTCCTACAAGCAATAAAAACAATATATACAGGTAGTAAAGCGAGTGTAAGGGTAAATGGGAAACTGAGTGACTGGTTCGATATTATGCAAGGCGTGAAGCAAGGATGCGTTATGTCCTCGTGGCTATTTATCATATTCATGGATAAGTGTCAAAGAACTGCCCTCTTCGACGAAGAAGGTGTAGATCTCGAAACCGTCAAGGTACGTGGGTTACCTTTCGCAGATGACAAAATTATTATGGCAGAATCAGTCGAGGACTTGCAAAGAATGTTGAATAAACTTAATACAAGCATGAAGAACATGGGCCTCAAAATTAACGTGAATAAAACGAAAATCATGGTGTTTGAGGGAAAAAGTGAGAAAACAATATGCAATATTGTCCTAAATGATGAGAGATTAGAACAAGTTGAGAAATACGTATATCTAGGTAGTCTATTCACTAACGACGGAAAAATAGATGGGGAGTTAGATAGGCGCATAAATAAGGGTAAGCAGGTTATTTTCGTACCAACTGTACTATACGGTAGCGAGACATGGACCTGTCAAGAAATGAAACCTCTGCGCATGATATGCGGAAAAACACTGATGGACAAAGTCCGAAACGAGACAATCCTCAAAGAATGTGGTACAGGAGAGACACTAGTTGACATATGGGAAAGAAATCAGTTAAGATGGTTCGGACATCAAAAAAAATGAAAGATGAACGACTGACGAACAAGTATATAAAGGTAAAGTAAATGGCAGAATGCCCAGAGGTAGACCGCCGAAAGAATGGTTAGAATCTGTGTATGAGACATTAATCCGAAGAGACATAAGAAGTCATAGGAACACAAGAGCTTGCATGAAAAAATGCATGGACGTGAAGGAAGCTAGAGTAGTATGCTAGGACCGAAACGTGTGACGACAAATAGTTTATAAACAGAATGACAATAGAGTGAATGATGCCTGAAACAAAGACCTTGGATACTAATGGGCCCAAGTGGGGAACCATATATAACAATTTTGTGAGTCTCCTCACTTGGGGTGATCGCTAGAAAGATTGATCAGCAACCTGGGTCGGAGCAGTGTTGCGGAGTGAACGTGTCATTTAAATAAATAACACGAAAACTCCAGATCAATCTAAAACATCTGTACCTAATACCTATATACCTATCTACCTTATACCATATACTGACCTACTTTACACCTATATACCTATTTCACTATTTTCCAACCGAGCAAGTCACGCCTACCCCGAAAGGGAAATTGCTTAATGGTATGATAATAATAATAATTTATTAGAGAATTAAAAAAAAGATGTTTGTCATTTCTACAGTACAAATATAAACTTTCGAAATTGTCTTATAGATTATAATTATTTTTTTGAAGAGAAAACAAATTTCCAAAATGAATAAGGGCTACAAAATATTTTAAAACCAATTATTGCTTTTCAAGTTGGCAACGGCCATACCACGCTGGAAACACCAGTTCCCGTTAGATCACTGAAGTTAAGCAGTGTTGGGCGCGGTTAGTACTTGGATGGGTGACCGTCTGATACTACTGCGTTGCTGTTGGCGGTCGTGGGTGTGGTCGGCCCACACTTGTAGTTATTTACTACAAGAAACTATCCACCTAGAAACACTACCCGAATCGGGTAGTGTCACGCTTACCCCTAGAGGCTCGCCGAAAGAGAAATGGCTTAATGGTATAAAAAAAAAAAAGTTTATTAGTGAGTCAACTATTAGAGAAATTGAAAAATAAATAAATTTGTTTAACAATTTGTTTCAAATGTTATTCATTTTAGAAAACATTAATCTCGTCAGAACAAGTATGTAGTAATCCTTATGAAAAAGAAAATATGTTGATATTATTACAGTACACACGTGGTTTACTTTTCAATATAAAGGAATTCTATCTATATAAAGAACTTGAATTTTGAAAATTTTCGTGAAAAACATAACAAAGAATAATCAAGGTGTTATCGAAGGTGATTAGGAACTCAAAATTGCGATTCCTCAGCAAATTTTACAAAAAACGATCAGATAATACTTATATTGCTATATAACTTGCTATATCAATGTGTTATTTAAATATGAAAATCAATTGATCTGCTTAAATATTATTGGTAAATATGTATAACTATTATAATATAATATATTAATCGAGGTATTAATTTTATATTATATTATTTTTAAAGAAGTCTTATACATTGAATTAAATGTCTTCAACATTGGATGAATCGAATCATAAACTTATAGGACGAAAGTGAATTCAGTGGGTGAGAACTGAATTCAACCGCAGAGTAATGAATTCAGCGGATGATAACTGAACTCCTCTGAACTCAGCAGGCGAGAAGTGAACTCAACCAGAGATGAGGTCGACTCCGCTGACGTAAAGTGAACTCATTGCGGGTATAAACTGAATTCATCAAACCTAGCGTGAACTCAGTATTAATTTTATTTAGCAAGGAAATCATAGGAAATCGATGAGATCGTAGGATAGGTTCTGAAATCGTACTGTCTGATTTCCGAGTTAATAGCCCCTCGTTCCTCATAGAGGAGGCTTTGTAATGGTAACATTTTTCAAAATTTTTAAATTCATTTAATTAAACCTTCCTCAATTTAAAAAAGTCTAATACAATGTTCTAAGCAATTTTCCGGACGTGTGTGTACTTGGATGTGTGTGTGTGTGTGTGTGTGTGTGGATATAACACTTTTTTGTGAACACGATAACTAGAAAATGGTTGCAGATAAATTGATGAAATTTTGAGGGCTTATTGTCCTCACTAATATCTTGAAACTGACCGAAGGATTTCTAAACATTTCAATTGCATTTTTTTAGCACTCAATAATATTTTAAAAATCGGTTTTTCATAGTAAAACTTTTTCCATTGGCATAATTCAAAGTTGATGAAAAAATATAAAAGATTCATTGGTTCGAATCGATTCGATTGACCTATAACATTATAACATTTTATTAAAGAGTAGGGAAGTTATGGTAATTCATATATTTTAAAAATCGGGTTTTCAAAGTAAAACATTCTTCATTAACATAACTCAAAGTTGATGCAAGAACAGAAAAGATGTGTTGATTCGAATCGAATCAATTGATCCACAATATTAATACATTTTATTAAAGAGTAAGGAGGCTGTGGTAATGCATACGATTTGAAAATATGGTTTTTTATAGCAAAACTTTTTTCTTCGACATAATTCAAAGTTGATGCAACAATATAAAAGATTCCTTGGTTCGAGACGAATCGATTGATCTGCAATATTGATACATTTTATTAAAGAGTGGGGAAGTTATGGTAATTTATATATTTTTAAAATCGATTTTTATAGTAACAATTTTCTAATTCTCATAATTCATCATTGATGCGAGGATAGAAAAGTTGTGCTGATTCAAGACGAATCGATTGACCCATAACAATGATACATTTTATTGAAGAGTAAGGAAGCTATGGTAATGCATAATATTTGAAAACACGATTTTTTATAGTAAAACTTCTTTCGCTGACATAATTCAAAATTTATGCAAGAACAGAAAAGATTCCTTGATTCGAGGCAAATCGATTGATCTATAATATTAATACACTTTATTGAAGATTAAGGAATTTATGCTCATTTATAATATTTGAGTAATCTGTCTTAAACAGAAAAACTTTTTTCATCGATATAATTCAAAGTTGACGCATCAATAAAGAAGACTTTTTGATCATAAATTTTCAAATAGAGTAATTCTGATAATTTTTGGGAAGGAATCATAAAACTGGGAAAAGGATAGGGTGTGACCGAACTTTTCCCTTCCCTTTTCGAGCTCGAAAAATTATAATTTCGAATACAAAATTTGATTTGTCTGATTTATCTTTGTGATTAAAATTTTTTTGTATTATTTTGTAATTTTGTATTTTTTGTAAATTTCTATTTCTAAATTGAGCAAAATGAAGACTTTGGTTTGTCTAATATTGGAAAAAATAACTGATTTTGCCTCTGTGAGGAAGCAAATACATTTGCTAACGGGAAGCATGTGCTCATAAAATGAGCACCATATAATTATAAGTACAAACAAAGTGAAAACACTCGAGATCGAATTCATAGTTATTTTGTATATTACTGTATTCGATTGTAATTTCAATTTCATACAAGAATTTACAACTACAAAAATCTAGATAAATTTACAGGGTTTTCAACCAAAAAGTTGTTCTCTTTCGACCTAGGATCGCAAATATTTAGAATATTGCAATAAGATTATTTTAAATTAAAATGTATATACATATGTTAGAAAACATTGAATAATTATTAAATTTGAATGATAATTTTTAATTAAATAATAATAAAATAATTAAACAATGAATAATTGTTATTGAACATTAAAAAACCTTCCTTTAATGTTTTCTTTCTTCAAATATATAGCAATCCATTGGACATCATATTCATATATGTAATTTAAAATTATGTCATTGGAATGTTCTTAATATTTGTCATCCTAGGGAGAAAAAGAATAATTATTCAACTACAGATAAGAATTGAAAAAGGGAGGAAGAATTCAACACGGCCATTGAAATTAAAAGATTTGCACTCTTGAAGATAAGATTTTTTTGCTTAAAGTTATAAAATCTGAGCTGCAAATTAAAGCCTAAAACATTTTTAATAAGCGTATAAAAATAGGAAACCACGCTATTATTTTCAATGCTATAAATTAGAGGATAAATCAAAATATTTATAAATTTTCAAAATTATATTATTTTAAGCAATTTTAAGATAGAAACATTAATTTATACATCAAAATTTGTTTTCAAATCTTTTTAAATATTCTCTTGAGAATTTGTTTTAAAAAATCATTTAAAAATTTTGCAGTAATTCATAGAAAATTTTCTTATCATCATGGACCTCAAATTTATCCTACAATTTTTTGGAAAGCCTGCGTGCGCATCAGAAAACTTAGATCAAAATCTTCCAGTTTTTTTTTTTTTTTTTTTTAATCTTTCTAGGTTTTAGATTATTTTGTAATCTTTGGAAAACTACTAAATATATCTTAAACTCTTTTACAAATTAAGAATTGTTCAAATGTTATTTATTAATAAAATTGTTTGAAAATCTTTTCAAATATCCTCTTAAAATTGATTTGTCCACATAAAAAATCATTTTCAATTTGGTTCGAGATCTTCAGTAATCAATTTTTTTTAAAATCGATAATTGTCTAATTGTTATTTCTGCATCAGATTTCAATAATTTCACCTACATATTAAAAAATTGTTTAAAGAAAAAAATTAAAATTGAAACGCTCAAAGTTTAAACACATTTTCTTGATGAAATATAATCATTAAGATAGCTGCAACATGATTTAGCAGAAAAAAACGTTTGACTTGTTTATAATATTTTTATTCATAATACAAATATTTAACATGTATATTTTTCTTTAGATATTATCATAATTTAGAATTAATTTTGAAGTTGTTTGATGAACAAAACAATGCTTCGAAAAAAATATAATAAGTTTATTAGAATATTTATAATAATAGTAATTGCTGAATAATGGTTATTTCTCATTCTGAATACTACTCCTACGAGATATTCAGGCATTTCTAGTTAAGATCAAGTTTTTTGTTGTGGTCGAGCACCGTATGAAAATAATTGAATATACGAGTATAAATTATTTACAACTAAGTATTAAGCTAAATATTCATGTTCTTGATGTGTATCTGCAATAATTTCTTCGGAGAAAAAAAAACAATATTTGTAAAATGTCCAATTTTGATGTTCTATTTGTATGAATGATAAATTCCACAGAGAGACATTGAAAAATCGAACCTGAAGTTCAATCTGTCAAGAATTGTAGGCTATAGTGGATTATGAACCGTAAATTCCCTATTCCTCGAGTATTGCTTGTAAAAATTTACACTTTATGTTTAACTTTGTACATTTCTACAATAAACTACCAAAAGTACAATTTCCTAATATTTCAACTTTCATGAAGTCTCGTATTTTTTGTGAAGATTTGTATTTTTCTACAATAATTTACGTAAAATTAAAAGTGTTTTTATGACGACTAACGCCCAAATTAAGAGATTGTAAAATCCTGTAGTTTTCTGTAATACTTTGTAGATTTTTAAAACAAAGTCGAAAAATATAAAAAAGTACAGGTTTCAACAAAAAATTACAGTTGTAGAAATGTTGTATTTTCTTGTACAGATTTTTTTCATCAAGGAATAATAAAGCGACGATTGCCCAGAAGTTGTTATTCTTATACCGCCTATAATTTTATACACATATGACATTATATTATGGTGTTTCAAAGTATAAAGTTGAGAGATCAAGGGTCAGAGTTTAAAGGTAAAAATGTCAAGGTCAAGCAGATACAAATATCAAAAGTGTAGATTCATATATAGGTTTAATTTTAAGATTCAGAGTTCGAAGGGCAGGGGTCAAAGATCAAGGGTGAGAAGTTGAAGACGAGAGTTAGAAATTGAGGATTAATATTTCAGATGTGAATATGAATATTCGGAAAATAGATCCAACTTCATTTAAAACTAGCTGTGAATTCGATCTCGAGTGTTTCCACTTTGTTTGTATTTATAATTATATGGTGCTCATTTCACGAGCACTTTGCTTCCCGTTAGAAAATGTATTTACTTCCTCATAGAGGAAGCATTAGTTATTTTTTTCAATAATAGGCAAACCAAAGTCTTAATTTTGCTAAATTTAAAAATAGAAATGAGCCAAAAATGAAAAACTACAAAATAATACAAAAATTGTTTTAAATACAAAGACAAATCAGACAAATCAAATCTTGCGTTCGAAATAATAATTTTTTGAGCTGGAAAAGGGAAAGGAAAAGTTCTGTCGCACCCTATCCCTTTCCCAGCTTTATGATTTCTTCACAAAAATTGTCATAATATTACTCTATTTGGATATTTATGATCAAAAAGTCTTTTCTATTCATGCATCAACTTTAAATTATGTCGATGAAAAAATTTTTTCTGTTTGAAGCTGATGATTCAGATATTATAAATGAGCAGAACTTCCCTAATCTTGAATAAAGTGTATTATTATTATCATTATAGATCAATCGATTTGCCTCGAATCAAGAGATTTTTTCCGTTCTTGCATCAATTTTGAATTCAGTAACTGAAAAAAGTTTTACTATGAAAAACTGTGTTTTCAAATATTATGCAATTTCACAATTTCCATACTCTTCAATAAAATGTATTAATATTATAGGTCGATCGATTCGTCTCGAATCAACACATCTTTTCTGTTCTTGCATCAACTTTGAATTATGTTAATGATAAAAGTTTTACTATAAAAAACGATTTCCAAAATATATAAATTACCATAACTTCCCTACTCTTTGATAAAATGCGTTATTATTATAGGTCAATCGATTCATTTTGAACCAAGGAATCTTTTATATTGTTGCATCAACTCTGAATTATGCTAATGAAAAAAGTTTTACTATAAAAAACCGATTTTCAAAATATATAAATTACCATAACTTCCCTACTCTTTGATAAAGTGCATTATTATTATAGGTCAATCGATTCGTTTCAAACCAAGGAATCTTTTATATTCTGGCATCAACTCTGAATTATGCTAGTGAAAAAAGTTTTACTATAAAAAACCGATGTTCAAAATATATAAATTACCATAACTTCCCTACTCTTTAATAAAATGTATTAATATTGTAGGTCAATCGATTCGTCCCGAACCAAGGAATCTTTTACATTCTTGCATCAACTTTGAATTGTGCGAATAAAAAATGTTTTACTATAAAAAACCGATTTTTAAAATATCATTGAGTGCTAGAAAAAAATGCAATAAATATTTTCAGAAATCCTTTGTTCAGTTTCAAGATATTAGTAAGGAAAATAAGCTCTCCAAATTTCATCAATTCATCTGCAACCGTTTTGTAGTTATCGTGTTCACGAAAAAGCGTGACATCTACACATCCACACATTCTCACACACACACACACATCCGGACATTTGCTTAGAACATTGTATTAGACATTTTTAAATCAGGGAGGGTTCAATTAAATGAATTTTAAAATTTTGAAAAATGTTACCATTACAAAGCTTCCTCTATGAGGAAGCAAAAAAGGCAATCTTGTTTTTAAATGACACAATATTAACAAGTCAATCTGTGCAAAAATGTTATTCTTCAACAAAAAGGCTTAGAAACATTGTGAATCCAAAAATCGGTTGTTTTGAAAAAACATATTCAAAAAGTTCAAAATATGCAAAAAGAATTGCATAGAAAGGGCTCAAAATATGTTTCCAAACCACGTTGTAATCGGCTCGTTAGAGACAAGTATATAGCAAGAGGAAAAAAGAGGGTGAGAATGGGAAAAGAGACAACCAAGCCATCCTCACTTTCCTTTCTCTTTCTCCGAATTTTTTTATACTACTTTTAGGACCAACATGTTTCGAGATCACTTTAGTACTGTTATTTACCTTATTTTTCATTTTTGGATGAATATTTAACTTTTAATTTTCGGTTTAGGTGTCAATCCTTAATATTTCTAAATCATTTTTGCACATTAATACTTATTTTAATTGCCAATTAACAGACAATTAAATTAAAATAATTTCCAATGTTTCCTATAAAAATTCGATAAAAGTATCAAAGGCTTTGTAATATCTCGAAAGGTCTCTTTTCAAATTGATTGCATTATTGCCCTATCTCTTTATGCATAACATTTCCATAAATTAACCATTTCTTCGCCCAACAATCTGTCAAACTCGCGCGAAATCCATGATGATATGTTAAATTTTTTTAAAAACTTCAGTTTCACACAAGTAGAAAACAATAAAGAAAAAAGACTTATCCTTCTGTTGTTATGTCCTAAATTCCATGGTGAAAGGGAAACATTTATTCCCTTATAAATCTTGTATGAAATCCATTAGCACAACACCAATTTTGATTTTCACAATCACCATAAAAAGGTTAATGGATAATAAATTCTTCAAATATATTTTTTATAGAATTTGAAACAAAATTGTTGATTTTAAATTGTTCCCAATTTCTAAATTCAAAATTCGTCGAATTAAATGGAATTTTCTTCAAGAATTTCAGAAAAGTTTATTCAAATTCATTTTTTTCCACTTAGTGCAATTTTAAAGTTACACTTTAACTTCACTTAACAATCTAACGGAATTTTTTGTAATTTTCCATTTTGTAACCACTTCTTAAAAAAGTGTTATTTTGATTCTTCAAGATTTCGTCTAGAGCGACGATCCGAACCGGGCCACACTGAGCACTAAAATCATTTTAAAAAAGGAAAAAATAGACGAACAAAAACTCCCACTTTTATGCGGATTAGAAAAGCAACATCCTGAGTTTTTTAACTGTTTGCTTTAACTGCTTATTTTATATTCGAATATTTTTAAAATTGTAGCAGAAAGAAATAGAAGAAATTATATCTGTCTCGAATTCTTTTCCAGTGACATGAATTGTGAATGTTTGTTTGAAAAGATAGGGATGAATTGGGAGCTCGAGCAGTGAGTATGTGATTTAATAATGCAGTCTCCAGATGGCACATAGAGTCGAGACTACAAGAATTCTTAAGCACGTGAAAAATATTGTCTCGAAAGACTTTTAAGTCAGCAAAAAAAATCCCATTCAAGCTTGAGAAAGGAAAAAAAATCAAGCACCAAATATATTTATATAGGATAAAATATTCCAAATTTAATATAGGCAGATTATATGCATTTAAAAAAAAAATTATCTTTGGATTATTTCGAAATGTATAAGCTATAAGGGATTTTTGACCATGGTTCAATCTGTCAAAATTGATTTATTTAACTGAACGGTTCTGGCTGCCGAAGGACAAGAGAACAAGGGAAGGGAGGCCACTTTCTTTTCTGACCACTCGGCAGCCAACGAGCTCTTCGTGGATCAAAATAAAAATAAATGTTGACAGATTAAGTCACGGTGTAAAAATCCTCGTATAATTACTAATAAACGTCGCACGATGTTCTAATTATCAATGAGGCGAAAAATCGATTCTTCTTTTCTTCTATCCAATTTATCAGAAAAGTTTGTTTTCATTTAGCATTCAGGTCTCAGACAGAGTCGAGCACGATTCAAAGTTTCTCAGCTTCAAGATTCAATTAATTGAATTTCTAATCCGCTTTCATCTCATCCACGGGCGTTTGTAGTTTGCAATAGAACGATTTTTTAATTTAAAAATTCTCTTTCCACGCTATAATCCAGATTTAGCAAATCCGCTTTAATAATAATTCATCTCGTGTCCAAGCGGATTCTTAAAACGGAAGAAACATAATTTAAAATTCATATTATACATACATGGTATTCGCTAACTCGCTGCGTAATTATAAAATCCTTCTTCGATTTACTTCATAAAAACAGAGTTCGAAAATAAACATCAATTTCATTCGAAATATCAGTCGATATTTTTCAGATGTTATGTATAAGTTTCTTTACAAAGGGTACTAATAAATTTTGTATCAAAATTGAAGGTCCTCTGACTTTCAGGAGTATATTTAATCTATGAAGGTAAGACAATTTTACTGCCAAAAAGTTGAAGAAAAAGACCAATCAAAAGCCTGAAACATTTTTCATTCAAACCTTTAAAATTGAAAAGTATTTTATTTGAAGACCTGAAGTTCATTTTAGAATTGACGAATCATCATTCTACACAGTAAAATAAAAAAATTTAACCCTCCAAATTTAACAATCATAAATTATGTGAGAATCCTAAAAATTAAAGTTAAAATTGAAGGCTATGTCTAGGTTCACCGAAATTCGGTAAGTGTAGAAAAAGTATTTTCAGTGAGCCTAAGTGAGCTGGAAAAGGGTGACTAGGTTCACCGAAATTCGTTGAGTCAAAAATTTGAAGTATTTATAACTGTAAAATTTTAAACTTTATTTAACTTAAGATGGTAAATTTTAGATGCTGATGGGTGTAGCCGACAGAAGTTTTTTTTCTCTGAATATTTGACACCAAAAATAAAACGAAGATTCCGATTTTAGACATCAAGAATCATATTTGTAGTGTGGATAAATTTTAATGCGAAAATGATGTTTATCTGCGTTTTCTGTTATTTCTATTGGGTTTGTGTAAATTTGGAACTGTTACATTTTCTAAAAACGCATCGAAAGGATTTTAGAACTCTTTAGAGAGCGTAATAATATACTGAACTAAAATAAATCAATTAATGAATAAATATTATTGATTAAAATTTCGTATTTAAGTTTGAGTACTTTTATTTCCTTTGAAAAAATAAAGGCACGTTTAAAAGCACATTTTAGGAAGGTGATATTGATAATTTTCAATAAATAGTCCTCCCTCTGATCAATTTTGACTAAAATTTGGAACAGGTATGACAGTCTGAATGAGACAACTGCTGGGGCTGAAATCTCAATATACAAAGCGGAACACATAACACATAAAAGAGTTACCGCCGTGTTACCGAGTGGAATTACAAATTTCATA
This sequence comes from Andricus quercusramuli, assembly GCA_932178445.1. NCBI lineage: Eukaryota > Metazoa > Arthropoda > Insecta > Hymenoptera > Cynipidae > Andricus > Andricus quercusramuli. The sequence continues at coordinate 181,535 of CAKNXH010000194.1, forward strand.
ATTAATTTTAAAAGTCTTTAGAAGACGTAAAAAGCTTAAAAATTATTGAAAGCTATTTTTTCCCCCGCTATATTTGTCAGCGTATCCAGATATTTAATTTTATTCCTCATTTATTAGGAATCATTAACAAAAGTATATTAAAATAATTAGTGTTACCGAGTGGAAATAAAAGTTCGGGACAGACTTTTAAACATAATTATAAGCACCTTCAAAAGTAAAATATTGACCGCCGTTCATAATTTTAATATTCCTCAGATAAATACATAAATGATGGGTATAAAAATGAGTCATTCACGAAATTCTGTTGTCATTAATTTATTAAATCATGGAAATGGGTAAAACCGCCGGGAATTAAACTTCACAACTTTTTGGCAGCGACCGAGGGTATGCAACGAGGAATTATATGAGGGTATAAAACTCTTCCAATTCCATTCAATCGATTTTTCCCCTAGGTTTCTAGGTTTGAAGGCTTAGAGGTTAAAACCGTCCAATTTTATATGCTTAGTATTGAATATTGATTGATCTGTAAGTGCATTTAAAACTTATTTAATTTCTCTGCCTTATTGAAATTTTATTGTAGCACCCTGCGTCTACACGAAATGAGATATCGTGTTTAAAGTTTGGAAATGAAGATAAAAGGAACGTTCATGTACTCCTAAATTTGTGAAATGAAAAAAAGATGTTTGTAGTTATAAAAATTGAGAAGTACATATACGTTACTGAGTGAATTTTTTTAATCTTCCAATCTTTCAACCGTTTTTGTGCGCTATATTATTGAGTTCGGCTAAGAGGAAGGAGAAGAAGTGTACCAGTCCTCATATATCCCCGGGGTGGTAGGAGAAGATGGGGGAGGGACAATGCAGGGTCGAGGGTGGGAAAGTGTTGGGGTCGAAGAAGGGGGCATGGTTATGAGAGGGTTTGTGAAGAAGAGAGAGGTTGAGAGGAGAAGAGAAGGGAAGAAGTGGTAGATGGCTGGTCAGGTGTAAAAGGGAGAGGATGGGTGTGTAGAGAGGAAAGTATTTGTTAAACAAAAGGGGAGAGACTGGCCTCTTATCAGCCTGATGAGTAGTATACGAGTAATATGACACGCTCACCAACATTTGTAACTATTAATAATAATACCTTCTTATGGTAGTAATAATATAACTTCTATCTGTGCAGAAATTTAGATGGAGACCTAATGCGATTTCAGTCAGTTCCCCTTATTTCATTTTTAGCCCTGTTTAGAAAAACCGAACTAAGTCAACACAAGAGTGTTCCGTAGCAGGGCCCACTAACAATGTTTTCAGGAAGGTAAGAGGTAGTGGCATGGTAGTGGTATATGTGTAGAGCTGAAAAGAGAGGGAGAGCGCACAAGTGGTGAGTGGCGGCGGGGATGAGGGCAAGAAGAAACAGAGGGTGCGGGATTGCACAGAATGAATAGAATATGAAGAGAAGATAATGCAGACAAGGGTGAAGAGTGAGATATTGAGATGGTCAATTAAAGTGGGCGAGGATTGAGATTTTTGGAGATTAGTGGTTAGGTATAGGGGGTTAGAGATTAGAAGTGAGTGGCAGGAGAAAGAATATAGGATATAGGGAATAAGGTGGATAGAGCTAGATGGCTGAGTGGTTGGAGAATAGAGAAGGGAGAATGTGATATGTATGGGGGAAAGGTGGCGAGCTGCAAGAGGGTGGGTGGAGAGCGAGAGTGTTTCATGGAAGAGAGTATAAAAGAGGTATTAGTTTGTTGGCCTACGAAACCCTTCTTAATGCGTGTTTTCCGTCCTATTTATGAACTCATTTTTCAAATACCCTAATGCGGCAGAAATCGGGATTACCCTCCTTTTTCCGAATCTGGGTCTTTGAAACGGAAAGCTTCTTAATATCCTATTGAAATCATTCATATTATTATCGTTAGCATCTCGTGGTGTTTCAATTACATTACACATTTTTAAAATATAAAACGGCAACTCTGATTGAGGTCATGTTGTAGTATACCATTCCAAAAGGGGCTGAGTGGGGAAATTGTTGCACGAGTTCTACAAAGCGGAAGTTATATAGAACACTGTAGTGCACAAACATAACATTGTAAGCTACTGCTAAACATCAGTTGGTCGATTAGTTAGGAGAGCACATACTTGCAACGTAATTGGTTATTACCTCATGTGTAATTAAGGCCATAGTAATGATAACTTGATATGAAATTAGCCCCTACATCACGCGCTTTTAATTCATATTCAACCGTCAACTTGAAGTACACATATTGAATTGCCATCTTTCATAGCCGAGATTTTCAAAAAATAAAAGTAATTTGCAATTCAAAGACTTCAACTATATGTTTCTAAAATTACTACCTAACTCTGGTAATTTTGTATTCAATTAATTTTTGACGCTAATAATTGAAAATTCTTTTTAAACATTTTTTTGCTCAAGAAGATTAACATATTTAAACATTGCTTGAATTAAAGAAAAATCTCGTTTTGACAATCAAGAATTGGAAAATAGCTCTGGAAGATATTTTGATATAACTTGATCACGATGATACTCTTTGAATTTGATTCAGAGGCCCATTTCGCTCTGATCCAAATTTAGAGAGTTTAGTGAATTTTAACTAACTTTGGCCCTCTACTTTTATCCGTATACGAGTAAATATTTGTGTAGAAACCCGACGGGCTTCCCGATGGAAATTGAATCATAACTTTGACATAAAAGGGATGCGGCGAGAAACTTTGATTAGCCACCCAGTTTGATGGGTGATTCGTTGTTTATTCTGGAAAATATGTATACATATGTCATAAATATATACACTCGACGATATAGTGAGAGATAACCGACCTACCCTACATAATGCGTAAAGCCTCCTCACTCTGTGAACGAGATTCATTGAGAATAGCGATATTGCACTGGTGTGTACATTGTACAATGTGTATGGGATATTGGTAGGTAGGTCGAGGCATTGATCGTTTTGGCATGCGAAGGGTAATAACAGTAATTGAATTCAAGGGGTGGAAGTCCGTTAAAGACACCGAAAACTAGAACAAAACATTGAATGGGATCGAGCCGTGAACATACATACATTACGATTAAAGATTATTTATCTATAAATCAGAATAACAACAAAATCAAAATCCATTTATAATAAGAACATCTTCGTAATGATTTCAACCAGAAATTCAAGGTAATATCCAAATTAACTCTTTTCAATCCAGATGATGTCGGATCTAGCCCAGATCAGGGACTGATCAGCTTCACAGACGATAACAGTGTCTAAGATTCAATCAGCAATTTTTTTACAAGTTTAAACAAATTTTGGTCTCTGAAATGATACAAAATAAGATTTCAATACTATCAAATAATATACACTTTTTGCACGTGGGGCCTTTCAAGTATTGCGTAAGCATAATTTCCCCCATTCTTGATCCCCCCTCCTCTAAACCCTGTAAGCACGTTATTATATCAGGAATATACTAGAGGAAGCATATATGCTTACGCAATACATGAATGACCCCCATATGGAGTGTTAGATAGGAGATATTAGGGGAAATTCGAAAAAATAAGATAAGATAAAATAATACATTCCAAGAATTAATGCAGAATTTTTACATAGGAAATCCTAAAAGGATAACCTGGAATGTAACATAAGATAAATGATCTATACTTGATGTTTTTCTTTATGTGATGCTATCTTATCTTCACTCTTAATTATATTACGTCTTCAAGGCCGCTTGCCAAAACCTCCTACCGATTTTTAAACATTAATTACCAATGTGGGACGGAAAAATAAAAATTTGAAGTAATGAGTTTTCAAACCAAATTATTTTAAACCTGAGTTGTAAGTTTTACATTTATAAACAAAAGGCGTCTCAAATTTTTGTGGGCTTCGAAATTAGAAAAAATACAGTTTAAACATAAAAATACTGAAAAATAAAGTCAACAAAACTAAAACATATTTGGAAAATGTAAATTATTTTTTGAAACAGTCAACTATATCCCCGACCTATGGATTTGTATATTTTTAAATTAGCTATGGGAGCGTCCATTAATTAC
>CAKNXH010000194.1:185963-197220 GCA_932178445.1 Andricus quercusramuli
AAACCCGAAAAATCTTTAAATTTTAAATTCTAAATTTAAATTTATTACAATCAAGTATTAGATGGAATCTCTTAAAATTACAATGATCAGCAACGTATGACATATTTTTAATCAATATTATGGGACGTATAATTTCCGAAGGAATATTTCAATTTTATTTTAAATCACACATATGATTTTGACCGATTTTTTATTGTTACATTCGACTCGAACTGTATTAAATAAACTAGGATTCATCCCAATTTTCTTGAATACTCTGACATATATATTAACATTTAATTGCATTCCATTAAATTCTATAGCTTGAATTTCTTTGAATTCTATTATATTTCCCCAAATTACATTCAATTCTTCCTGGAATTCTCCTTCATTTTTCGGAATTATCTTGAATTTGCGTGAATGCTCTGGAATTTTTAAAAATTACATAGAATTGAAAAAAAAAATTTGGTTAAGTAATACGAACTATCTGACGCTACCAAATTTTTCGTAATACTAACCACTTTTCTAGCTCGTTTAGGGCTATACTTGACCAGTTAGTTTGAAGGAATATTCCGTACTATGTTTTCGGTCAAACATTTTTTTTTGCATTTTCAATAGCATTTTATGATTATCTCAAGAAACCTTGGAGTTACTTCATAAGTAAGGTGACTAGGTGACCGATGAATTTAGCTTTGAAAAATGCATTGAAATCATATCCTCTTCTTGATTAGAAAAATGCCCTATTCTGACATATAGCGCGATATACGATTTTTCAGCAAAATTTTTGACCATCAGGATCTAAAACACCTAACGCGAATGGAAAAAATAGAATTCTTATATGTATTCCGCACAAAAAACTACTTTGAAAAAGATTCTTAGCTAGTTGACTTATATATAAAGTCTGTTGAAGTCAATTGAAGTCATTAGAAGTCACGGAAAGTGTGTCTCAGAAAGTAAAATTCGATGTCATTGGAAATCAGTTACAGTCTCTTGAAGGCCATTGCAGTCACGTTAAGTTAGTTGAAATCACAACTTCTGACATACATATGATCAGTTGAAGCAATTATAATTGATTTGTAGGCATTGTGGTCAATTGACAATTCAAGTTTAAACATCTGAAGTTATAGCTAAAGTTGCTAGAAGTCAGTTAAAGTCATTTGAAGTGACTTGAAAGCAATTAGCTTAATTAAGTCAGTTGAAGACATCTGAAGTCAGCTGGAGTCGTTAGAAGGCAGTAGAAGTTAGAAGTCATTTAGACGTCATATGATTTTTCACACAGTCATCTGAGCTAAGCTTAAGTAATGCGAAGTTATCAAAAGTCTGTTTAAGTGATTCAAAATCAAGGGAAAAATCTGAATTCAATGGATGACACCTCCAAATATTTGAACTCATATGAAATTATCAAAAGCGACGGAGGTCATTTTCACATAAATCACGTCCTTAAAACAAGGAAATTCTTGTAATTTATTTTAAAAAATGAGTAAAATGAAAGAAACTTTCTTTGAAGTGTTAAGAAACCACATAAAGAGAAATCCGTTTCTTCGATTAGAAGTGATATTTTCAGTCCAATTGCGTACCTAATATATTTAGCCAAGTTTTAGGCCTTTTCCCCACATTGTCAAAAAATCCTCTAATCTCGAGTCTTACTAATACAAGTAACTGTGTTGATAAGAATACTGATGTGAATAGGATCATTACAGCTCATCGTTTAATCATCATAATCCAATCTGGAAAGCGATCAATCATTTAATTATTTTAGGGTTGAAAGTGGAACACCCCCTCCCTTTCTTGGAAGTCCGAAGAGATTATATTTGATTATTGCAGAATGAACGCGACCAGGGCTGAAAGGTGCGCCGGAAGTTTATCTCTCATTAACCTCGCGTAGAAAGGAACGAGAGAGGGATTAAAATATTTATCTGCAGCAAAAGGTCCTCCAGAGGGATGAAAATAAATAACTCGCAGGGCAGAAGCCAAGAGTTCCCTCGGGCGTCAGTTGTAGAGGGTAGGAAAAAATTTGGAGTGGCTGGCTCAACGCGAAAGGCCATGGTAAGTGAATCCGGTCAGGAAACACGTGTCTGTGTCATTCGTTGTCCATTTCATTGCAACTCGGATCTGACAGAATTTACACTGCAGAGGAAGAAAAAAGAAAAAGAAAAAAAATGGCACTCTTTTAAAATCTTCTTTACCACCAATCAATACTACATGAGCTTTAAAATTGCTTTTTGAATGGCGTTCCCTTGTCCTTTTAAATGTACAATTTTATTATTGTAAATCAAAGTCGAGTGCGATATTTACGCCCACTTCTAGGGATGGCACGGTGCCTCAGCATTTTTTTATTATCATAGAACACAACGTCAAATTCGTGTTCAGTGTTTTAACTACACTGGAACTTGGAATTACGAACGGTTTCGGGTAATGCTTGCAGTGGCCGCTGGACGATTTATGTTGGATTTGAATGCATAACGCAATCTGATGCAACTAATGCATAGGACATCACGAAACCGCTGTGGTATCAATTTTTGGAACACACTGAATCCGGACTGCTTAAATCCAAGTTGCAGTGTAGTATTTTATTTGCTTGTCAAATCCGCAATCGGAAAAAAAGTAGTAACGCTAATTTAAAAAAGGCGGCTTTTCACGGGCGGCACGTTGGCTTAAATTTGTTGTTATTATTAAAGAAAAGGGAGGCATATAATTCAACAAATTCAGAAAATTTTTAATTAAAATAATGAAAAAGAATTCCAGAAAAACCAGAAAATTTTGAAGCATTCAAAAGAAATTAAAGAACCCAGCAGAATCCAAAGTAAATTAAAATTTATTCCAAACAGAAGTAAAAATAATTAAAATAATTCAAAAGTATTCCAAAGAATTTAAGAGAATCCAGAGATTTCTAAAGAACTAAAGGAATATAAAGCTGCGAACTATAGCTTATGTCATGAAGCTGATGTTTCTATCTTACACCTAAAATTTTATTTCGAAACAATTAGGGAAACCATGAAAAGGTCAATCAATTTATATTATTGTCACGAACAACTTTTGTAGTTACAGTAGTATATTTCAAATAATAAGTACGTTTTCCTCATATAAACATAGTAAACCATTTTTTTGAACGTTATAAATCGCCAAATTTGGTTCAATCCATACAAAATTATTGCTTTGAAAAAAATTGTATTTAGACATTTCGCAAAAACCTCTTGGAGTCTAACACCTATTTCCCATTAGAGAAAAAGACGGTTATGTAAATTTTATTCGGAATCGTCAATATTAGGTGAATCGACCTGAAACTCAATATTTTTCCTCAAAATCAACTAGATAGATAAACGTTTATTTTTCAGCCTGCTGGCCTTGAAAAATTGACTTGCTTACACATCCATTTTTACAGAATTTTCTTAAAACTAACCCTTGAAAACTAACATCCATCCATTCCTTATCTCTAAGCCGCACGATCGTATCGCCTTGCCTTCCTCGCTTCGCCTCGCTCACATGTCTTTACTTTTTCGCATTGCCTCGCTTGCCAACCTCTGTCTTCGCTCTAATACCTACTACTTATCTACTATTTACAATATTTACATGTTACTTATATCTACTTTCTCTCCTATTTACAATCTTTCCGTCTCCATTCCTCTTCCTCCTTCTTTCTCTTCATCTCCATCTTACCCATCACTCCCTTCACCCATGCTACTGCCCTTTTTTCCCCCTTTTCATGCAACAATGCCTCCATGCTTATCCCACTCCTTTCCATCCCTACGCACTCCTCCAACCAGTGCTCCACTCGTGCATCCCCCTTCCGACACAGTTCACACATCCTCTTCTCCCGAGAGAGCCAGAACCTATTGACACCGTCCGTACACCCATACCTCATCCTCGCTATAAGTTCCTCACTTCCTTTCTCTCCTTTCACACACAAATATTGCGCTCTTGCCCTTGTCATAATCTACACATAGTTCCCGGTAAATCTTGACTCTCTTATTCTCTCTTCCCCTTCTGTCTTCTCTCTCTCCATGCTGTTTTGCTTAACCAAGTCATAAACCTTCCTTCCTTCCTCGTGCATCCTTCTCGCTTCATCCATCTGCAGTCCATTCATTCTAAAATACCGTTCCCTCTCCGCCTCCATCTTCCCACCCCCTCTCCTGTTCTCCTTCTCCCACCAACACTTCCCAACCAGCCTCCTTCCCCCCTCTTCCAAAAATTTCTCCTCATATTTACACGCCCGGCTCCCTGCTAGAATTCCTACACTCGTTCTACCCGTCTCCCTCCTGACAATATAATTAGGCGTGTTCCTTGTCAACCCCAGGGTCCACTTTATATACCTCTCCTGCGTTCTATTTACCTCTTCACTGTCCTTCCACCCCCACACCTCTACCCGATACTCCCACTCCCTATCTTCTCGCTAACCCCCACCCTGCGCTTCCTAAACCTATTTATTATGTTCCAGACGTCCCCCTCTGTCTCAACATTTGCTAACTCCTCTTCCAGATCTTTCTCCTTTTCCTGTTCTTTCTTCTTACACACCGATCTAAACCCCTTCCTCATTTCTACGTACTCCTCCCTTCTCGCATTACCCTCTTTCCACTTCTTGTACTTCCTCTTCACCTTCCTCTTCATCTTTTTACATTCCCTATCCCACCACAGCTTCACCATTCCTTTCTTCTTCTTTCTAAATACCTTCTTTTGCACACAACCTTTCACCTTCTCTTTCGGAGCCTCCCATATCTCTTCCACCCTTCAAAGCGTACGTTTCCTAGCTGCTCCTGATACTTCTCTATCGCCTCCCTCGTCCAGGTCACCCTCTTCCCTATCGAGACTTCTTCCCTGCCTTGCCTTCCGCCACCCTCACCTCTTATCCACAGACTCAATGGCTGATGGTCTGATTCCACCCTTCCCTCTACTGCGAATTTTTCCATCTCCTCCCATCCTTGCATATTCATGACCACATAATCTATCACCGATACCCCCAGCTCACTTACATATGTGTATTCTCCCTCTTCGTCCCCATTTGCCATACCATTCGCCACTGCCCACCCTCTATCCTCCATCCAGTCCCTTAGAATCTCCCCCTCCATATTTATTACATTATCCTTCGATTTCCTTTCGAAGCTCTCCCCTTCCCTATAAAGTCCCCCTTCGCTCCCTATTCTCGCATTAAAGTCCCCACCCAGTACCACCATACCCTCTTCTCTTTCGCCCAGCAGGTCTTCCACTCTTTCTTTAATTCTTTCCATCCCATCATTATTGTACACTGTCACAAACTTACACTTTATCCCTCCTATTTTTATTTCCCTCATTTGCACTCCCTCCCCCTCTTCCTCTCCATGAACTTTTTTCTCTAATCCATCTCTAACCCCGGTTATAATTCCCCTACTGGCCCTTTCTTTCTTCTTCGCTCTGACCGCCTCCTGAAGTCTCCACCTATACCCCCTTCGTAGCTTTGGCTCTATTCTATCCCATTCCTTTCTTTCTACCCACGTCTCTACCAGTCCAACAACATCAAATTCCTGGACATACCGTCAGAACTCCTCGTCCTTCTTCTTTACCCCTGCTACGTTCCAGTACAGCACCTTCACTACTCCTCTACCGTGCGTTACCCCCACCCCCCTACTTCCTACAAAACAAATCCCCCTGCACTTCCTTCAACACCTCTCTCTCCTCATCCCACACCCACATCTTCCCGTCTACTCTCATTTTCCGATATCCTACCTTCGCCGATCTCCCTTCTCTCCTCTCCCTCCTCGCCCTGCCATAAAGCAATCTCTGTACATCCCTGTCCTTTCTTGTCAAATCGTGATCTATGAAAACTCCCTCATCCTGTATCCTACTCTTATTCCGCATTACCCCTAACTTTTCTTCCCAGCTCTCCAACTCCACAACCGCCACTTCCTTCTCATTCCTCCCCTCCAACTTAATTTTCCCTACCCTGCCTTTAACCCACGCTCTCATAATCAACTATAGAATACAAATGAGTAATTACTTTAAAAATATTACCTCAATAAGTCTGTTTTATAGGGTCCCAAAAAACACCATATTTGAAAAATTGGGTTTTGTGAGTTTTTGGCGCTAATTATGATGTTTTTGCGACTCTTACAAAACAAATTGTTCCTTATACATGAAGTACTACTTTCTATTAAAAATTTAATGTTTAAATCAATTGTTGAAACAATTTATTATTGCTTACAACAATATTCTCCTTGAATAATGCTAGAATGTTTAAGTTTTTTAAATAAAATTATCCACTTTTCGTCCACTTTTCAATAAGAGTAAGATAATAATTAATTGAACTTAACAGACCTAATTCTTTGATCACTTTATTATTATTTTTAATAATATTCTCCTTAAATAATGCTAGAAAGTTGTGGTTTATTCTGAAATTTTCCACTTTGCTTTGGCTTTTTAGTTAGGAATTAATAATAGATAAATATTACAGAGAAGCACTTTTTGAAAGATCTCTTTCTGTCTTGTAAATATGTATTTTTCTGAAATAAAACAGATATTATGAATATTCTTTAAATTTTCTATATGGATCATATTGAATGTAAATTTCCCTTGAAGTAGTTACTGAAAGCCTTTTCTATTTAAATTGATATTAATATTCATTTTTGTTAGTATTCCTAGCTAAGAGGTCAAATAAGAGCTGAAAATTTCAGAAAACCTACAGCTTTCTAGAATAACTATAAGAGAAGATAGTTGTAAACAATAATGAATTATTAAAACAATTATGTGGCATTTGGTATGACGTAGGCCAAACGAAAGCACAGTCGTAGGTAAGCCGAAGGCGAAAAATTTTTGCTAATTTTGGAAATTTTTGAGTTTACCACTCCTAAAAACTACCTCAAAGATATTTTTACTGTAGCTTTGATACACAGTTCGAACTGATCATCAAAACCGCGGTATAAAGTCTTTATGGGGCACGGTATAATCGACTTCGTTATTGCGGACGAAAGACTAAGAGAACTAGTAAAAGATACAAAGGTCATGAATTCTGAATGCAATACTGATCACAACCTTCTAGTCCCGAAAATAAAATTAGGTCAGGGATGGAGAAGGAAGAGAACCAAAAAAACTAAACAAACGCGGATCAAGATTGAGAACTTACAGAAACCGGAAGTGCGAATGAATTTTCAGAATAAGATAAACAAACGCATAGATGAGGCAACTTGGAAGGCGCTAGTAGACTATAAAAATATAAAAGGACACGTCGGTTAGGATCGAGGATTTCCCCGGGTTGCGGATAGGGGGGGGGGGGGGCTGTACCGAGAGTCTCTGCTGAATACGGTTACACAACTCAATAATCAGTCGCGGACAATGGTCTAGGGATGGTCCCGAAGGAAAACCCCCAAGTCAAGGCGTTAACAACCGTGCTAAAGACTGAATGACACCAGGGTATGGTGTCGTAAACGGTGTCTCTAGAATACCAGGTCGCCTCCTAGAGTAGACAGACCTTAAACCCGCATGCGGGGGTCTCCGGGGGTGGACCTATACTTCCCTAGCTGCTCGTGGCAATCAAGATGACGTCAAACCAAGAAAATTTAAACAGAAGCGTGTGTGAGGTGTTGGGTGGTCCCTTGGACTGTTGGAATTGGCATTGGCGTTGGTCCGTTGGCATGGAAGAAGAAAAAGGACATGAGTCAAACTGGGACCCAGACTGACGAAGCCGTGAAAGCTCCTTCTACCCATATTGGGAAGCGAGAGGGGGGGCCCACGCTGAGTACCATTGAGGCAGGCTCCTCTTAGCCGATGAAGAAGAAGCCGAGGACGCACACTACAGCAGCAGCGTCCTCAACGCCGAAGAAGAAATATGCAGGCAGTGGCGGACTGGCCATGCATTGTTGGTCAGGGAACCCTGACTGCGCCCCCCTTGTTTAGCGCCCCCTGAGGCATATAAAAACGCCCTAAGAAGCTTATATTTTTTAAACAAATAAATATATTTTAGATTGCAAAGGAAAGAGTGAAAAGAATATCCAAGAACCATAATACCCCTGACTTGCACAAATGCACATGTGTTACTAGTGATACATATTTTCTCTTATTCTTTTTTATTTTTTTCCCTTCCATTTAATATTTCTAAAGTATATTTATCTGTTTAAAAAGTTTGATTTTTACGAGGAGCCGGTTCATTTATAATTTTCTATTGGATTAGAAGTTTTACTTCCCTACAGTGCCGGTCTTTGGGGTGGGCGACCGGGGCGCTGCGTCTGGGGGGCGCCGCAATGGGGATTAAGCCTATTTATTTCCGAAATAATTATCCAAAGTGACCTGACTATAAAAATTTGTCTAACCGGAGACAATACATTTCCGAGAAGAGTTTAACTCCGATTTACACAAACCCAGTCCTTGTGGGCGTGTCTTCATTCTATTTACTTTCAAATAAGACTTTTCAATCAACTCTCGCCATTATAGACCTAATGTAGAAATCTTAGACTTCTTAAACATAATAAACGATAAATTACATGAGGTAGTAATTTGTAGTAGATTGCGCTCGTGATATGGTAACAAATTCGACATCAGAAGGACTTTAAAGGTATATTCTACAGTTGATGGACAAACAGGACATATTGATCCAGAAGTAGGAAATTATTGCTATGCTGTAGAAAATTATATTATATCACTTGATCCAGCGCAGTAGCCACATTTAACTTCTAAATCTGTGGAGTATTTAGTAAAAAATGGACCACCAAGTATACAGAACATATCCTTCCCTAAGGATTCAAAAAATCGTCATTTCAATCCTACATTTTCAAAGAAAATATTACAGAATGGTGAAACTCAATTACGAAGATGGTTAGCGTACTAAAACTCTACCGATAAAGTATTTTGCTTTTGTTGTCAATTATTTGATTCAGCTGCGAAATCAAATATAGCTAAAAATGGTTTAAATGATTGGAAGCATATGGCAAACAGACTAAGAGAACATGAAGTTTCACAAAATCACATGTCTGCGTATAAAATTTGGTTGACACCGAACAAAGATCAAAATTAAACAAAAATATTGACGAAGAACAACAAAAACTTTTAGCCCGTGAGCAGAAACATCGGAATAATATCTTACATAGGTTAATTAGTATAGTAGAATTTCTAGCTACCAGAAATTTATAATTTCGCAAAATGGAAACTTTTTAGGCCCGTGGAATTACTTGGAAAGTATGATGTGGTAGTGAAAGAGCATTTACATCGACTAATTTCAAAGGAAGTAAGTGACCACTATTGCGGAAAAACAATTCAAACGGAACTTCTTATGTTATTAGCGAAAAAGGTTTTAAGTTACATTGCAGATCATTTGAAAATTTCAAAATACTATTCGCTGATTGCTAATTGTACAAGAGACAAATCATGTAAAGTGCAGTTGTCTCTTATTGTCAGATATGTAGACATATGTGGTAATAGAATTCACATGAGGGAACACTTGATTTGTTTTAAATCTGTCGGAAAAACAACTGGTTTGAACTTAACAGATTATATTCTTCATGTATTGCGTGAAAATGATATAAAAATTGAAGATTGCCGCGGTCAAGCATATGACAATGTGTCAAATATGAGAGGAAAAGAAAGTGGCGTTCAAGCCAGAACTCTGGAATTGAATCCCAGAGCAAGTCTTCTACCATGTGGAAATCACAGTCTTCATCTCCTAATCTGTGATGCAGCAAAATCAAGTAATGCAACTATTGTCATCTTTGGAGTAATCCAGCGAATTTCTGTTTTGTTTTCTGGGTCATCTTAGCGATGGGAAATTTCGATAACATATGTGGAATGTTTGCTTTCAAAAAATCTTTCTCCTACTCGTTGGCAAGGCAGAATTGAAAGCTTGAAGCCATTTAGGTATGAGCTAAGAAATATGAATGCAGCATTAATTGCTATTTCTAATGATAGAGATTACGATTCGGATGTTCGCCACGAAGCTCTGACACTTTCTAATGAAATCAATGATTTTAAATTTATGGTAGAAATGGTTGTTTGGTATGGCATCTTGTTTCAAGTGAATATTGTCAGCAAAGCAATACAAAATCAGTCTGCAGATCTTCTGGTAATTAATCAATTGCTAGAATCATGTCAGAATTATTTGCAGAACTATCGAAACACGGGTTTTGAAAGCGCTATGATATGTGCGAAGAAAATAGCAGCAGATTTGGAAGTAGAATTAACGTTCCAAAGTGAGAAGCGAGTGCGACACAAAAGAAAAAAACAATTGGAGCACGAAGCACCAGATGAGCTACTCGAACATCGCGAAAGAAATTTTAAAGTAAACTTTTTTTACATACTGCTCAATCAAGTGTGTGCATCTGTTGAAGAGCGATTCCAACAACTGAAAGATTACATCAAAATCTGGTCTTTTTTATATAATCTGAAAACATCTTCTGAACGCAATCTTTTGATGCCACTTTGTAAGCAATTAGAAGAAACACTGACGCATCGTAAGGAAAGTGACATTAATGGTAGAGATCTCTGAGAGGAGTTAATACACTTGAAATATACTTTGCCAGAAAATGTCGCAAGACCCATCGAAGCATTGGATTTTTTATTTAAAAACAATTTGTATGACACTCTTTCTAACGTATGGGTCTCGTTGCGCATTTTTTAAACAACTCCTGCCACAGTAGCATACGAGGAAAGAAGCTTCTCAAAGTTGAAACTAATTAAGACATACTTGAGGAGCTTACTTTCAAAAGAGCACATATACACTTATGGTTTTGGTTGGGAAATCGAGAAAAACGTTTTACAGCATTTATAAAAGAATTGGTTTTTCTGGGTTCCTACATTGTTTTGGTCCTAGGCCACGTACCAAATTACCAGAAGTTTGCATTCTCATTATCTCTCTATCTCATTATTTCATTGTCCAGAGACTGGATGCATGCTCTTTTGGTAGCAAAGCAAATGTTCAACTCACTTTTAATATGGGATAGAAAGATTTCTTGGAGGAAACTGATACATGGGTTGATAGGGCGTATCCTAAAGATATGATTAACGCAAAAAAAAAAAAATTTTGAAAAGTGGATTCATGCCCTTTTGAAAGTAAGCTCCTCACTTGAGATCGACTATGTCGGATAATAGATGAAGCGCTCTCGCAATGCTATCAATTGAGGAATATATTTTGAGCCTAATATCTTTTTCTGATGCCATTGAAGAATTTGCGAGAGCAAAAGCTCGAAAAGTAAAATTTATTCGATTATTTGTGACACAAAGTACCAATAATAGGTGTCGAATTGAACTGTGTTAAACCTGCTATGTACAATTATGTATGAATGTATGTTAGGTATATATATATATATATATATATATATATATATAT